>JAWNNU010002169.1:0-63556 GCA_035044585.1 Scaptomyza polygonia
ATATACGTGTGTGGTTTAAATTATATACATGTGTAATGAAGAATGAATATATTTAAATTCATATACATATATATTTAAATATATATATATATGTTTAATAGACACCATCAAAATCAAAATCACCAAGCACGTGTAGTATCTAGTACCTATGTTTTTTTTTTAGGTAATACACATTAATGCCGCGCAAAGAAAGTGTACGTATGTAAATGTATATTGCGCGAAATTCGATGATCAAACTCTTAATATCGTTCATTTTGTTCAAATTTTTTGAACGAATAATATGTTTGGTGTGTACATAACACTATTTATACCTAATTATATATACCTAGCTTTTTTCTTTTTATTGAGTAGAATATCTTAAAGAGCTAAAAAAGTAAAAATTGTGAACGTCAAAAGGCATATTCTCAGCATCAGACAGTTTAAAAACAAAAATGAAACAAGAAAAGCAGTGTCAAATGCTGAACGTCAAAGGAAATTTCGTCAAAGTATTGCAGAAAAATCGTATGTGGATAAGTAATTTGATTTAATAATCAAATTTAACTTTACGATTTCATCACTTTTTTCACAGGATTGACATCTTTTCTTTCGGTGAAATTGAACTTGCAAATGCATAATGATCCAAAAAAAATCAACAACAAAATATTGGACCACACCATTGACCCAGTATTTTCGAGATATTTAGAAGATATCAAGTCTCAAACTTATGTTTCCTATTTTAGTTACCATAAACCTATAATTTCAACGATACAAATTCCTGAATAGCCTACATTGTATTTTATTGTAAAACTATAATAATTAAAATAATAAAAATAAAAAAAATATTTTGAACAATATTTACTTCTCATTTATTCAATAAAAATAAATAAATTTGTTTTCTTGCACCAAGCTCAAAAAGTGTAACTTGAATTAATATCAAATAAAATATAAAAAAAAAAACAAAAACAAAAAACTCATTGCATAAATTGATACAAAATTCCATGCAATAGCTTTACCGCGGCAGTCCCTGAGTACCACATGTATTTTTTTTGTTTGTCTTTGGCAGCAACCGAACACTGTGCACTTCGTTGTGTATTTTTTGCTTTATGAATTCCGGGTCCGGCGAAAATCAATGCCCACGCACGCTCGAGCACGTCGATTATTATTATTATTATTATTGGGAGGAGGATCGTGCACTCCGACCACTAGGATATATTGTGCCCTCTTACTGTTGTGTGAGTTACAGCTCCTTGAACAGCACAATCGATCGCAGGAACGCGATGATGTGGCACGGTCGGAGAGCCCTCATCTCCTCTGTAGACAGAGAGAGGCTCTCAGAAGAGAGAGCCTCAGTCGACTGATGGCGGGACACTTCTCAAACAGGTTCTCAGCAGTCTCATCCCCCTCCAGATATATTCTGCAAAGATTGTCTTCCCCTAACTTGAGATTGTGCAGATGCTTGCGCATTCTGCAGTGCCCGGTCAAGAAACCCGTAACTTTCCGAAGAGATCCTTTGCTCAGCTTCAGACAGTCCTCAGTTCTCTTCTTGTTATAACTACCTAGCAGTCACTTGCTCTATCTTGCATTGCAGCAAGCTTTAAGTGCTGAATAACGAATTTCTTTAAGTGACTTAGCAACAATTTCAACGCAGTTTAAAATTGAGAACTGTTTCCAGACTTCTTGAACAGTTATATTTGCGGACTCCATCTTCTTTTATATTAATTCAAATGATTTGCATATGTAGTATGCTTTGAATGTTGCTATTACGCCCTGATCTTAAGGGCGTTGTAATGTTGAGCGGTGAAAATGCGATTTGAACATAAGGATGGCTTAAATCAGTTGAATGGGCTGGGGCATTCTCCAAAAGTAGTAAAATAAGACTTACCAAGAATGATAAAAAAAAGACTGTCGCAGTGACTACTGACGACACTGACAGGATTCTTTTGGCTAAAAATGAAAAAGCAACGGTATTTAAAAAAAATGTTCAAGCCGTTTGGCAGTGGGACAAGGTTTTAAATTGAATATTATATTTTTAAGAGTACTTAGTTTATGGTTTTTATTTCAAATACACATAGCAACCAATTCGTCATAATTGAATTACAAATTATTTACCTTTTTAAGCTATTGCATAGCTTTTATCGCAGGCTTTGGGTGGGGACCGAATCAAGAAATTCTGAAACGCAAAACTTTCCGTAACAAAAATGCATAACACTGACTGTACGAAGCTCGCAGGTATCTATCATATCTTTTTAACGCCACACTTACCGCATGTGCGCCTCGTAAGTATACATGTAGGTACATAAATGTAGGTATGTAAGTATACATGTATATATGTATACATAGGTGTAACTATGAACAACAGTGAAAAGCTCGGCTGAGCGTTCGCCTAACTTGTATGTGTATATGGTACGACTGAAGGAAGCTCGCTGCTCCGAAATCGGAGCTCAACAGCTATTTGTGAAAAAGTATACACATGTATATAACGGTGAATAGCTGCACGATTAAAATTTGTAAAAAAGTGATTTAAATATGAATAAACAAAGTGCATTTGTTAATGAAGAAAGTGGTGAACAAATAGTGAAAGAAAATGAGTGAGTACTCAATATACATACATTTTATTGTAAATACTATCTCAAATTTTATATTAAAATGAGCGATTATTAAAGAAGCTCTCTTTTATACACACAAGCCCACACACACACTTATAGTTTAAATTCTCAATTTAAATTCTCAATATGTATGTATCTATATGTGGTTTAATGGTTTAAATTATATAGATATGTAATGAAGAATGAATATATTTATATATATATATATATATATATATATATATATATGTATATACATATAATCAGGGTTTTCACTTTGAGTTGTAAAAGTGTAAAAGCAAGCCATCCCAACAACAATTTGTACAGAATCAAGTTTGCACTTATTGCTAGACCCCTACCTATCACCAAAATATCTTTGCATCTTTAACACGATATCAGTGTCAAAAAAATTATACTAAATATTTTGCACAATAGAAACATTTTGCTGGTATTTTTTTTAGTGTATTAATATTCTTTATGGTTTAATCAAAACAAACAGGTGTTCATTGTGAGCATATGCATAAAATGCCTTTGACCAAAATATCGTTGTAACCTTAAACGATACAGTGCTAAACAATTATCCATAAGTGACAAAGAATTGCACAATAAAAGCATTTTTCTGTTATTTATTGGTGTAATTTTCTGCTTTAGGTGCTAAATCAAAACAAACAGCTGTTGATTGTGAGCAATCAATCCACAAATGTGGAAACCCTAAAATTAAAATTGCGCCAATCTTTTCAACCTTCTATCAGCTGTTTTGTGACTTTTCCGATGGAACATCGCGGTCTTTAATAGATCAAAAGTTTAAGTGAACCAGTTTATTTTCAGCTATTCTCCAGTTCATATATACGGTCAGTTTTACTTCAGTTCATTCCTTAGGGGAAAATACATGCAAACTGAACCACAATTACTGTTAACTTACTGTTTACAGAATCACTAAGCAGTGGAAATAGGCGATTACTGATAACTAAGCAGTGGAAATACGCTATAACAGAATTGTGTTAACACATTCCTTGAGTTCTAACACTCATTAATTTTTTCCGTTTTTCAGCACTCTTCTATCAAACATGCAACTCTGGAATCATTGTTTATATTCATAATGATTAAACATTTGGTGTTGACGTGTAACACATTCATGCAATATTATATATTTTTAAGAAAATTTCGCTATAACCCGACAGAATGATAGAAATAACTGATCTCCAAAGTATGTTACACTTTATTATGCATTTATAAGCAACTAAACCAACGCACTCATTTAATGTATAATTTTGCAGAAATCGGCATCGGCTTGGCTAGCTTTGGCATATCGTTTTTATTCTTAGGCATTCTGTTTATCTTCGATAAGGGCTTGCTTGCTATAGGAAACGTGCGTTGATTGTATATTGGACTGCATTATCCATACTATATTTTTTTTATATATTATAGATCCTCTTTATATCAGGCCTTGGTTGTGTTATTGGCGTGGAACGGACGTTGCGCTTTTTCTTTCAATGGCATAAAATCAAAGGAACAGCGGCTTTTTTCGGAGGAATATTAATCGTGCTGCTTGGTTTTCCAATCATCGGCATGGTTATTGAATCCTATGGATTTTTTGCACTATTCAGGTTGGCTAAATATTAATTTTTACCAAGTTATCTTTTCACTTAACCAGTATAAAATGTCAATGTTATGAAGTAAATATGGAGAAGTTATGAAAACTGTATCGATTATCATATAATTATAATTAGGTAACTTAATTTAAATACGACCCCCTTACTCATTTGAAATTTTATTATTTCACTAAGTTTTATAGTTCGTTTCTAATCATATGGATGCTATATTTGTATGTTTTTCAGTGGTTTCTTTCCGGTAGCCGTAAATTTCCTTGGCAGTGTCCCTGTTTTGGGATCTCTTCTGAATATAGCATACATGCGAAAGGTAAGGCCATCACACAATTATATAGCATGAGCACAAAATTTAATAGTATGTAGTATGTATTCCTAACGTACATACAGTGGCTCAATAAAGTTTAAGTACACCTTTAAAATACGAAGATAATTATAGTTAAAATTTTTTATATGAATCAAATTTATACATGTAGAAAACGTCACACCAACTTTTTTTCATATACTTACAAAAATTTGTTAACTATACAGCATTTTCTTCGTATTTTAAATGTGTATTTAAACTTTATTGAGCTTCTGTATGTGCAGTTGAAGGAAATACGTTTGTCTTTTATATGTATGTAAAATTCAACGGTTAAGATTTCGCTGGGAAATACAGTCGAACTTCCATATAACGACTCCGAAGGGGACAAGAAAATACTTCGTTGTATAGAAATTATGTGTGATTTAAGTAGTTTTATTTTAAGTAATCAGTAATTTTAGTTTGTACATGGTTTTTCCACTTCTATTCCTCCATAAATACTTCAAGCACGTTAAGTGAAGCATATTCATTTACGTAATTTTTTCTCCAGAAAATTGCGAAGTACTTTAACAGCTAAAAATGTTTGCTGCTTTGTTTGTGAGTCCGTAACGATTGCAATAGGATCGTCGTCATCTTCATCTGAGTCTGCAAGTAAAGAAATCGTGTTCAATAAACATTTGTTGTTAATAATTTTTAAGTGTATACCTGAGATACCCGGAGCTCCGCAATTTCCAATAACATCTTGAACAATTTTTTCGTCGGGGTACCCGTGGTGCAGACTTCATTATCAATATTTAAATATTCTTCAAATGATGTTCCGGTTTTAGCTAATGCGCTGTAGGACGAAAATAAAGCACGTAGTTCGGATATGGATACACAGTCTTCTTCATCCCATGAATTTTTCTGAGTCAGCATGCCATCGTTCAAAAATCCAGCTTTTCTGAAACAGTTTGCAACAGTTTCTGCTTTTCATGCACATTCCATACTTTGTTTAATTCTTGAAAGGCATCATAATTTAATATACATAATATAATATACATAATAATACACATACATATAAATTTATTGACAGGGGCTTTTTTCCTCCACTTTTGACATTTGCATTTAAATTCTTTTTCTGTAGTGCTCTTTAAGGTTCTGGATTATACCCTGGTCCATAGGCTGCAATAGGGAGGTAAACGCCTGTTTACTCTAGACATAACTTAAAAACAAATAACTTATCTTAATAAAAAATATCTTAAGGAATAGTTGCATTTACTCTCGATATAAATTAACTTAATAAATCAGTGCGGCAGTGCTGTATAACTATGTAGGCAGTGTTGTTAAACAAAGAAAAATAAACGTGGTATCACATATTGACCACAACAGCAGCAAAGCAGCAGCAAAGTGACTTTATAATAATGGATAAAAAAACAACAGTAGCCTTTGCAATGTATATGAATTAGATGTTTAATTGTTAAACGTTGTTGACTAACGTTTTGCAAGACTGTTTTCGAACAGCTGTTCGTAAATCAACACTGTTCGACGTAAGAAAATTAAGTTATTTCTGCAACCTGCAGGTTCAAAATTAAGATAAGTTATTTTATGTTGAGAGTAAACGCTAACATTGAGAGCCATAAGGTAGATTGAGTCAGCTGACTCTTAAGTTATTTTTTCTTAAGTTATGTCTTGAGTAAACAGGCCTTTAGTTGGGAGGAGAATAAGCAAGCTCAAAATTCTTTAACTTATTTTTCACGATCTTGGGATGCGCAGTGCAGTTATCTACGAAAAGTAAAATTTTTCTATTCTGAGAGATGAACTTTTTGTCTAACTTTAAAAGCCATTTCATGTAAATTTCGCTTGTCATCCATGCTTTTTTGTTAAACTCATAATCCACATTTAAAGATTTTATTCCTTTAAACTTTAAAGTTTAAAGTTTTTTTTTATTTTCCTATAAAAAACAATTTAAGCTTCTCCGACCCTGTCATATTGCAAGCCAACATGAGAGTGATTCGTTCCTTGCATCTTTTTACACCGAAGCATTTTTCATTTTCATTAAATGCAAGTGTTTTATTTGGTAAGCACTTAAAGCAAATACAAGTCTCATCGGCATTAAAGATGTTGTTTTTATCATACCCTTTTATCAAATTTGGCAGATTTTTTGCAGTTTGTGCGTCTCAGCTACGACAAGCCAGCACGTTTTTGTTTTGTTCAGTTTCCCTTTGCGTTCAGCGGCCCGTCGATTAAAGGAGAGGCGGTGGGTCAGCGGACAGCAAGAACGGTAAAAAGTTGTTGGTACATATTGTATGAAAGTGCGTTTGAAACATATATTTCTTGCTGTGCCTACTTATCGAGGTTTTTGTTATTTTTGATATTTTTCCTCTTTCTGTGTCAGCAGCAAACACGCGCTTTCATTTACATATGTACCAATGCACTAATGATTGCACTTTTGTAGTTTGTGTACGTCTTTGCATAACTGTATGGCAAGGATTGTTAGAAAGTGTCACAGGGTAAAAATTGGGAAGAGTATGTATGATTAGCAATAGCAAAAAAGATATTTGAACTGCCTTGGAAGACAAAATCTTGTTTTCTTACTCAATTTTGGGGGAAGAAAAATAGTTTGGTGGACAAGTGTTTGCAGAAGCCTAGTTTTTAGCTCAATATACTTGGTTAGCTAGGTGCATATCAGTTGATAGTGCATGTGTTTTGTGGGGTAGGACAGGTATCAAAAGGTCATAGAATACGTAAAGCAGGCAAGCAAGCTATCGTTCATATCCAAGAATCTTATTTATTGCAAAAATAAGTAAATTCAATAAACTATTCTTTTTTATGCTAATATATAGCAATCAAACAGGTACAAACAGGTGTTAACACATCGCTCGTGAGTTCTAACACTCATTAGTTTTTTTTTTCATTGATTATGAAAAGTTTTTGCCCCATCGGAATGTAATTTCGTGTAGACATTTTGCTTGCCTATAGACTCAACTGTAGATTAAAGAAATGCCCAAATTTTTCTTTTCTTTTCTACAATGTGTACAACTATTCTAAATACAGTTAATCACAATCCGTTATTATTTGCTTCAGTGGTAAAGGGAGTAATCAAACATCTACGTCTACATCTACATACATACATATTCGACTTGCACTGAGCAGTTAAAAATGTTCACAAAAAAGTGTGCAGCGAAGATCGGAGAATAAGCAAAACACAACACGAAAACAAAACGGTAAATTAAGAAATGTGTTATTGTTTTGTTTTCGCATTCTCAATGTAATTCGTTCATTAAACGCAACAATAACGAAAAAATTCGTTATAGGGAATAGATAACGCATGAGCGTATGAGCTACGTCCTGAAAATAAATTCATAATAAAAAAATATTTCGCTATAGGGAAACTCGTTATATGGAGAACAAATCGCACTGAAAGTTCAACCAAAAATCAGTGTTCGCGAAATTAATCCGTTATATGGGAGTTCGTTATATGGAAGTTCGACTGTAGCATACTTCATGTAAGAAGGTGAGAAATGACAGGATTTGTACGCAAAGTAACTTTTTTTTCAAAATCCAAAAATTTTTAATATAATTTTTTTACCGTTCATATAACAAATATGTTGCATATCCTTTGTTTTATAATTCGGTCCGAAAAAAATTTTTTTTTGTTATGAACTATTATTTTGTCAATACTCTTTTAAACTCAAGTCTAAATGGATTTGACCTTTATATAATTTTAAAATACTTGTGAAACATAATAATTTTTGATTGAACGAAATCATGGTGAAACTAATTACATAAAAATTTAGCCTTTGACCGTATCTCAAGACATCCACTGTTATAGAAATTTCCGGTTTATTTAAACTATTTACTGCGCTACATTGCAAAATCAAGCTGTTAAACTAAAATTAGTGATTTTTGTTCCACTCTTCACGCTCCTCGCGCTCGTTTATAACTTCCTTTAGATAGGGTTCCAAGTACTTAACATCGTCCTCATATTTGGTCCACTGCTCCTTCGGCAAAATGGTTTTAGTCATAGACAAATGTAACGCACGCATAACGCGGTAGTTACGCTCGTCGTACAATTTGCTAGGAAGGCGACGAACTGCTTCCGTCACATCTTCGTTTTCGTAAAGACAATCATCACGGTGCAAACCTAATTGGTTCATTATATGTATTGACGCTACAAATTATTTTAATCACCTTATATTAACTTACCATATTGATTAAATCCGGATAGATTGTAAGCCCACTTGCCCAGGTTGGCTGAAATTATGACAAGTTATTATGTTACATATTTACGTAATCAGTTTTGCAAATAATATTTTCAATGCGCTTGTTTATATTTCGAAGCCAAAGCATGACATCCAAAACAAATACTTACAAAACACCATGGGTCCCCTTCTTGCAATATAACTGGTCATAGTTGTTGATAGTTCGTAGTTTTAAGAGAGTCGCCTGATTGGTCTGCTTTTGCTGGTTAAATTTGAGTTTGACAGAAAGAAAACTAAAGATGGCATTCAGCTCGATTATCGATATAATTATTGCATTTGTATCGGTATAGTTCTCATTTCATTGACTCAATCATCGAGCAAATAATTTATAGACGAAACCATCAAGAAAAGAATTAATAGAGGAATCAATAAATGCGGGTCTCGTTCGCTACGGGTATGCTGTGAATTTTTACAATGGAACCCGACAAGTCAATTCATCTAAACTTTAGATTCTAAAGCCTTGTAGCATAAAACGGAAACCGAATTCTTTTTTCGGTTTCGGTAGCTGGCTGTTATTTTGTGGGTAGCGACATACAACTGAAACCGAACGGAATAACAAATTTAAATCGATTTAACAAATTCTATAAGTTTCTTCTCGTCTTCCAAAGTTAATTTCACTTATTTATCGTTGGAAATAATTTTAAGTTAGTAATTAGTTTGAAAATATCTGAGTGCGATTCACATGGAAAACTTAAAGAAATGACCAGCGTTAAGTTGGCTGCGTTTGTAGAAAACAGCTGATCGTCGTGAACACAACCGAATAAGGTCAAAAATACTTGTTTCGGTAGCTAGCAATGGAAAAATTACGATTTTCGGTTTCAGTTACGGTTTCGGTTGCTAATGTACTGAATTCGGTTTCAATTTCCATTGTATGTGACAACAAGGTTTAAGTAGATCCAGAAACCGTTTGTATGAATTGATTATATTTTAACAGGTGTTTATATATGAGTGAATTTCTTATTCATTTTACGTTTATGAAGAAACACAATTTTAAATTGTAAATTATTTATATAGTCTACTATCTCTTTGGTGTGATGATTAAGATTACATTACATTGTCTTATATATATTTCATCAAGTCATATCAACACAATTCATATAACATAAGGTATTTCTTACAAGCAGAAACAACAATGAATCACCGCCAAGAAATCTATGAACGCACATGTGTTTGCCCACAAACAGCAACACCATAATACACTATGACGAACAAGCTTATTTGATACACAAACAGGTTTGCCGGTTGACTCCTTAATAACATTCCAATGATGAAATATTATTATTAAATATGCGCTTGTGTACACGCGCGGTGTGTATTCATGTTGTTGTTTTCACAAAATTTTATATCAGCAATATTAAAGTTTTGCCTCAATACGTTAATACAGTCAAAGTTGGAAGGGTAGTATAAACTTAATATGAACTTTGTGCAATTAAATATCAAAACTTGTGATTCTTTAATTTAATACTACTGTTTTACTTCCAAATTGCCATTATACACAAAATTTATTTTAAAATTGTTTTGTTGTGGCTTTTGATGGTTTTTTCTTCTTCTTTATGCTGAAGTTGCGCTGTTAGCTCAGAGTGGGTGAGCAAATAGGGTCACTCAAATGAACTAATAAGCAATGTTCTTTTAATTTTGGTTCACAACATATCAAAATTTAGATGCTTTTCTCCGAAGTGGATACCTAGCAGTCCAATAGAAAATAATGCACTAGTACTTTAATCTATAAGTAAGTGAACATGTGAGCAATGTGAGGGAGTTTACACTTTTAAAACACATCAAACATAAAATAAAGAACTATCGAACATGTTCACTAAAATGAGCACTGTTGACCCATGTGTGTCAAGTTAGCAACGGCTCGCTAGCAACGATTTTTGGAACTTTGTTCATGAGTCGGAACCACGTATGATCATTAGCATTGGTAAAACAAGGGATTGAAAAATCACACTTCCAGCATTTCTTAAATATCTCAACTCAGAGATAATGGCCTCAAAAACTTATAGTATCCACTTAAAGCCTAAAATTTCACCTATTTTATGAAAAAAAATTTATAGAATTCTGACCCAGCTTTTTTGAGAAATTTTCGAAAGAATGCAGCTACCTCAGTACAAGCTCCATACAAAACGACCGCCAAAATATATGCGTGGTTCTCAAGCCTTAATTATTTATCTCAGATATAATGGCCTCATGAGTGGCATATACCGAATTATAGCCACATTTTTGGAGAAGCTATAACAAGTAATTTAATAAAGATATGACCCAGAGTTTATGTGAAAATTAATTGTTAATTAACCTAAAAAAGTTCCTGCAGACGGCCTATCGAACTGGTAGTTCGTGGCTGATCAGAAAAGTTGTCCAACAGAAAGCTGATTGATACGACGGTGGTTCCATTTATTTGTTCGCCATATATGTAGCTAGGTGGCATTATTTTACTCAAAAAGGAAAATCGTTGCTAACTTTTTTCTTTTTTCCAAGATAATGGCCTCAGTTGCACGGTAGTTGGGGATATAGGCCGCAATTTCCCCATTAATTTGCTAGGCTAATCATAAAAATCTGTCCCGGCTTTATTGAGAAAAGTGCATTTATGTATATATTTCAATAAATATATACCATACCTATGCATAACCACAAATAATTGCCGCCATTATAAAAAGGCTGCCGGACTAACAAAAACTATTGCTAAATAAGTACTTTCTTCAATTTAAATTACCATATACTAACTAAAATCAAGCATAAATAACATTTTTGTAAAATTCCTCAACCATTTACCGCGCATTTGCTGTGTAAATAGTATTATGTATTTTATGACATTTCAGCCAAAGAAACATGCAACCATGTATGTAACTATGTGGCATTATTTTACTCAAAAAGGAAAATCGTTGCTATTTTTTTTTCTTTTTTCCAATATAATGGCCTCAGTTGCACGGTAGTTGGGGATATAGGCCGCAATTTCCCCATTAATTTGCTAGGCTAATCATAAAAATCTGTCCCGGCTTTATTGAGAAAAGTGCATAAATATATATATTTCAATAAATATATACCATACCTATGCATAAACACAAATAATTGCCGCCATTATAAAGAGGCTGCCAGACTAACAAAAACTATTGCTAAATAAGTACTTTCTTCAATTAAAATTACCATATACTAACTAAAATCAAGCATAAATAACATTTTTGTAACATTCTTCAACCATTTACCGCGCATTCGCTATGTAAATAGTATTATGTATTTTATGACATTTCAGACAAAAACACAAGCAACCATGTCTGTAACTAGGTGGCACGTTTTTACTCAAAAATGAAAATCGTTGCTAACATATATCCAATGATATGTGTGTTTAATTGCAAAACATTCTGAAAATCAGTATTTGAATTATAAATAAAAAGCCAATGAACAACTTATTTTTTCAAATTCATTTTATTAGTATCAAATTAAAAGTTTAACCATTTCATGAAAATTATAAAAATTAAATTGAAAAATTCCATAATGTATATAAACTAAATTTATGATGGTGTCAGGTAGTCATTGGCAGTAGCTGGCACAACATCGTTGGGAACTTGGACATCATGTGGTACCCTTATTTTTGCGTCGCGCTCGACCACCAACACGACCTTGTTGTGGTTAGCTTTAAATTGTTTGAACTCATTTTTCAGCTTTGATAGCTCCTCGTGAGTTTCTTTTTGGTTTTTAATAACTTTGTCTAATTTCCGCTCCATTTCGCCGTCTGGTGCCTGCCGCTTTAACTCAATTTTGCGTCTTTCAATATATTTGGCTTGGGCCTCCAGGTTAGCCAGCTCGTCTTCGTTGCGTCTGCGTCTATTGAAATTCATTTTTAAACTGACGCTGATATATATGTTGAAGTACATACAAGGTATTAACCGTAGTTTTTGTACATGCATGTGTAAATAGGGTCTGCCAGGCTGGTACAGTACGACCTCGCTCAACGCAACCTTCGTTACACGCAACTCTTTGATAATTGCAACACCCAAATTTTTTGCCAATGGTATACTATCCATTAATTCAATTGTGCATGGCTGCCCAGAATAATTAGTAAAATAATCAATGGCATCATCCACATTTCTATCAATAGTTGGAGAAAGAATAACAGCAGCAGCAATATTATCCAACAGTATCTTCATATATTTCCAGCGGTAGCTTCAATCCTTTTATTATACTTATATAAGTATAATAATTAAAACAATGTATTTATTAATTTTATATTCTTTTTGAATTTTTTCTTTATCTTGTGACACGTCTTTTCACTTCGATCAGTTTTCTTAGTATACCAAAACGAACCAATTGTTCATAACAATAAGAACTAACTCATTTAGAGTTAATGGATCAATGATCAGAGTTCTTTTGGATATACAACACAACTATCGATATAGTTTTGTAAATAGTGAATCTAATTCCTACAATTCCAAAAAACATTCCTAATCGACTTGAGTCAAAACTTAAAGCAAAAGCTAAAAATCACCAAAAAAAAAACAAAAATTTACAGATCTCAAGTTTAGTAATAATGAAATTTTTCTTATTTGCCATCTTCAGATAATCAAATATATGTCTCCAATTTAGAAAACGAAAATAATTAGCCAATGCTGTAACCGATCCGAGCTCTCCTCTCAGCTCTACCAGTCGCTCTACAGCATGTAGAAGGACTGGTGGGGCGTAATGGGGGACACTTCGGGTACAGCAATTTCCACTGTCGTTTGTGTATGATTGTGCGAAGTCGCAGGCAGGCACTAGCAAATTCAACTTCAGTTCTATCTCTGTACATTCCATAATACTCCTGGTCTACTAAAATGTCTTTGAAAGTCATACAAAGAGTATTAATAGATGTAAGAAGAACTACAGTGAACTACAAACCTTTATAACAAAACACAGACCAGATATAATAACTCTTCAAGAAACACACATCTTATGCCATTTTCACACTATGAAAAGTTAATCTCGTCAGTACGATAATCTACTTGCGATAAACTTATGCGTTCACACATCAAACAGCTGTTTCGCACAAGATTAAGTTTGACAGCTGTTTGTTTACATTTATAAATCAAGCAAACTGAATAGCAAACAGCAGAAAAAATCTAAATTAAAGAAAAGTGAATAAAGATTGCGCCAAATGTTATTCAAATTATATTTTATATGATAAGAATTTTTGATATGGCAAAAATAATGGAGGATCTGCTCAAAACATCAAGAGCACACATAAGTATTGCGCAAATGCAATATAAAATGCACCTCGAGTTGCGTGCAGCCATATGTGAGGGATTTGTAATGAAAAAGTGCTGGATAAAAGTACCATCGCACCAATTAACTCTTTTTTTTTTGCTGCCATTACTTTTTTGTTCTTTTTGTGACAGATAACAGCTGTTCGCATATGATTACTTCTAGCAAATTTAAGTTTTTTCATAGCAATCAGCTTTGAAATATGCAAAAACAGCGCCATCTGTGGTTTTTGTTAAACAAACACAGGGTTGCACTCCAATAATCATCATGATTAAAAGTTACACACGTCAGTGAAGTGTTTACGTTTGACAGTTCTTGTATGAGTTAAACGCGCGTTTACAAAATGATTAGCGCTTAAATCACGTCAACGACGCTAATCGCGAGATTAACTGGTATATCAGAACATGGTATTAGCTCATAATTACACCCCACTCCAATCAACTATTTAATGATAACACTCAATTTTTCTCCATCTTATGGTGAAGTAGCGATGCTCATTCACAAATCAATAGAATATCAAGAAAGAACTATTAGATCCGACTTCGATGCCATGTGCATAGAAATCTGTTCTAAGAAAAAACTGCAAATCATTTCCACCTACATCCAACCATAAACAAACTTTACACTCAACACCCTATACTCAGTTCTCAGTATCTCTAAAATCATCCCGACCTTAATAACTAGAAGCCATTTTGCAAACAAGCGCATTGGAACCTATACACGTCTCTTTCCATTAATCAATACTTTTCCATACCCATAAGCTCAAATATATAAACCAAGAAGCAGCCAATCTTAGTAAAATCAAGTCTTTAAAGTCCAAAGTTCGGTAAAGCACACTTACACTAGTATCAGTAGTTAAGGTTCTTATTATATCAAAATTATATTATGCTTGGCCAATGTATGGATCAAGTCCTGTTTACTCTCGACATAACTTAACTTAGGACTTGAACTAAGTTAAGTTGAGTTATGTCCAGAGTAAACAGGCCTTCAGCTGCACCAAGCAGCTTAAAAAAAATTAAAACTATCCAAAATTCGGCAGCGTTGGATAGCCTTTGGAGGCTTTCGAACAACGCCAATGCCTAACCTCTATTTGAAACAAATATCGCTCCATTGAATTTCAGAAAAGATCTT
This sequence comes from Scaptomyza polygonia, assembly GCA_035044585.1. Classification (NCBI taxonomy): domain Eukaryota; kingdom Metazoa; phylum Arthropoda; class Insecta; order Diptera; family Drosophilidae; genus Scaptomyza; species Scaptomyza polygonia. The sequence continues at coordinate 15,077 of JAWNNU010002169.1, forward strand.
ACTGCTAATGTCTTCCGGGTAGTATTGAGCGACTCCCCGACTCCCCCCTTCATAAAATAATTTAAAATTACAAGCCACCAAAATCAGGGAAAAAACTCTCTGTCCTAGATAAAGTGTTAAGCAAATCTAACGGCACTCACAGAGACCCACCTCAAGAGCTCTAGGAATTTCCCATTCACTTTTACACAAAATAACAACAATACAGACTTTAAAAGCCACATAAAGAAATGTAATCAAAAATATCAGCTGAATAAGTTCACAGTAGAGACGTTGGAGTCGGACGCAACCGACTGCGGTATACTCGATACAAGTAATAATACCAATAAAAATAAAACCAATTGATTACAATGGAGTGCAAATACGGCAAGGATGTACGCTGCCTCAAAGATTGTCTGATGCAGATGGGGATGCCAAATTTGGTGACTCTAGCGCAGAGTTTGTTAAAAGTGGAAAAGGGAGGCTGGGGGCAGTATGGAAGGGCATGGCATCCAAGCTTTTGCTGCAGATCTGATGTCAATTGCTATCCTCCTACCAAATTTGGGGACTCTGGCTCAAAGTTTGTTAAAAGTGGAAAAGGAAGACTGGGGGCTTGGCATCCAAATTTTTATTCATATCTCTGTGGGACGTCAATTGCTTGCCTCTTCCAAATTAAGTGACTCTAGCTCCCAGTTAGTAAAGATTAGGGAAAAGGGCTGGGTGCGGCAACCAAGTTTTGTTTGCGGATCTTTGGGAGACGTCAATTGCTACCCTCCTACAACATTTGGTAACTCTAGCTCAAAGTTAGTAGAATTTAAGGGAAGTTTGGCGGTATAGGGAGCGTGGTATGCAAATTTTTGCTGCAGATCTTTGAATAATGTCAATTGCTATTTTCCTACCAGATTTGGTGACTCTAGCTCAAAGTTTTTAAAAGGTGTTAGAAGGAGGGCTGGGGGCGGCATGGGTGGGCGTGCATCCAAATTTTTGCTGCAGATCTTTGAATGAAGTTAATTTCTTTTCTCCTACCAAATTAAGTGACTAGCTCAAAGTTGGTACAAGAAGTGGGTAGGGGGTGTAGGGGCGGTTTGGGTGAGAGTGGCTCCACTTGAGGGTTTTAAACAGGTATCTGCCTACCAAATTTGTGACTCAACTCAAAGTGTGGAAGATATAGGCGTTTCTGAGTCGTTATCAGTTATCTTCCTGCCGAATTTGGTGACTCTAGCTCAAACACAATGGAAGATAATCGCATTCCCGTTTTGAGTGAAGCGCTTGGGTGGTTTGGGGCGTCTTGGACAGTATGGATAGGCGTGCCATAAAAATGTTTCCTGCAGATCTTCATGGGATAATTACTATCCTCCTTCCATACTTGCTGACTCTAGCTCAAAGTTAATAAAAGGTTTCGAAAGGGGGCTGACAGCGTTATGGGTGTGAGTGGTATCCAAACTTTTTATGTAGATGTTTGAGGGACGTCAATTGCTATTTTCCTACCAAATTTGTTACTCTAGCTTAAGGTTAATAAAATGTGGGGGAAGAGTGGCTCTTGGCGGTATGGGTTGGCGTGCATCCAAATTTTTGCTTTAGATTAGATAGATCCTCCTACCAAATAAAGGAACTCAAGCTGATAGTTAGTAAAATGTGGTATAAAAGGGCTGGGTGCGGTACAGGTGGAAAGGCTCCAAATGCAGTTTTTTGATGGTCCTTAACAGTTATCTTCCTACCAAGTTTTGTGACACCACCTCAAACACTATGGAAGATACACGCATTTCCGTTTTAAGCGAAGCGTTGGGGTGGTTGGAGGTGGCAAGGGCAGTATGGATGGGTGGTGATGGTTATATACATATATTAAAATAAATCTTTTTTAAGGAAAGTGGGGGCTGTTCTTTCGAATTAAAAAGTTAGATCTAAAAATTAGTCACTGCTTCATACCGAATTCTGAAAAGTCCCTGAAACTGTAAAAAAACTTCTAAATATAACCAAGACAGTCCCTGATTTTATCAAATGTCTTCAAAATAGTACTCAAATTTTAGAAAAAGAAAGTCTTCGTAATGCTCATTGCGAATATATATATACATATCCAGTTCTTGCTGAACTCTCTTGTCAACCTCCACTCCACATATAACAGCATATTATAAGACAAACAATGCATAAGCATTGTTCTAACGAAAAACACTATGTATAAATTTAAGCATACGCACACTTACAATTTCATGTAATAAAACCGTAGATAATTAATTCATATTCTAAGCAAGCACGTATGCCAGGCGAATAGAATCAATTACATAAAACTATGCACCCGAAAATGGCAAACCATTAAAATCAACCACGCCACTTGATCACGCCACTTCTCAAATAGCTGACTAAAGTCCAAATGTAATTTGATCCTTGTGTGAAAGTCGTGAACTAGACTTTCCAAAATATTCCACTCCAAATAGCTGAGCATGCATAATTGTAACAAAGGAAACGTCGCAATACGCGGTTTCTTCAATGATCAAAACACTAGCATAAGTTGAGTTAGAATTTACACACCAAGTTGTAAAGACGTGTTTAAATATACGAATAAATACAAATTAAGATCTTTGGTTTTTTTTTGTCATTAAATGACTCCAAGCATTTAATTGTATATATATCATAGCTCGCAAATGATAGTTGATCGTTTTTTCTTATATGCTCTGCTTCATAGCATAACCGAAAAGATTGTGCAGACACGACCTCTCTCTGAGCGGCTCTCTTTCTTTTGTTTCGAATCGGTTTACGCTCAAGCGCTTTGCATTGACTAATTCGTGTGACGCTCTCAAATGAGTGTCGCGTGCAGAGTAATACGATTTTCCCTCACACAAAGACTCTCACCAAAAGACAGTTTGACTAAAAAATTCAACTGAAATGGTCTTTGCCTTCGTGTGCATGTAAGTACATACAACAATGTTTCTTTTTATTTTGTTTTCAATAATATTTTTTTTTTTAAATGGAGTTAAGCTTAACAACTAATTACGCGTTAAGATTTTCTGCAGATATTGAGCTTCGTTTGCACTGAAAATGAAATGAAGGGCAGAAAATGCTCGCTCTACAGATACCTGAGTTGCCGGTGTTGCTAAAACATCCTGGGCGAGTGCACTGAAATGTGGCAACTAAAGTCTGAGATCATTAAAAAACTCGAAAATATTGGCGTTTAATGGTAAACGAGCATATATTGCGTCAAAACTTTCAATGTCAGCATAAAGTGTTATAAGTTTTGCAGATACATTATCTTCTTTGATTTCTGTCACTGTCTGGACAACATCCAAATATGCCGACAAGAGCGTCTTCTCTTCAGCTGAGGATGCAATCGAAAAAGTTTAAGATAATGATAAGTCCATATTTTCAGAAGCAGGAGCTTCAAGCGCTGGAACATTTTGTGCTGCCTGTAATAATAGAGCGATAATAATTTTAACATCTTTCTTTGATTTTAATTTTGTATTAGTTTTTCACAAAGACAATTTTAACTGTTAATATAAGTAACTACTAACATGAAACATAAATGACACACGACAACAATTTAAACCATTCTGCAACTTACATTCTTTAACTTAAATAACCTATATGCAATTTTTTTTTAAATTTAGCTTTGCCAGCCGATTTTGATCATTACTCAATATGCAATTAACGCTTGCGTCCATGAAAATCGCAGCTAACAATGCTTAATTTTCTAAAAGTATTATCTCTCTTATCTTAATTTGGGCCAATAGTTAATTTTTTATAAAATTTTGACTATTATCGCATGCCAATTTAAATTCCATCCAAATAATAAACTCACTAAAAACTAGATTTTTATTTTGTAAGATTTTGTAGATTCATATGTTTCCTTAAAGGCGTCAATATAAGACTCCAGCCAGTCCCAATCAGCATCAACATAAAAATAAGACTGGGTAGTCAGAAACTCAACCAATTTTGTCATCATCAAATAAGTTGAATTCCATCTTGTTATGACGTCAAGCGATGGTATGTTCTTTTTGTGTGCGATTAATAAACGTCTGTACAGGTAACATATATACAAAGATGTACTTATATATATTTATAAAACAACTAAACATTACTTACCTATTAGTTTCTGTGCGCAGCATTTTGCATAATGTGCGACAAGAACAAATTTTATCGTTAATCTCGTTCACCTTATTTACATCAATTACACACAATTGCAACGTTCGTGCTGCACATCTCACTGGGTGAATATTCGCCAAATCAAAGGTGTCTAGTTCATCCATAACAGTTTCACCATGCGTATCATCGTTAAAAATAGACTCCTCTGTAGCATCGCTTAAAACTTGAACTGCTTTTATCATATTTCTTCCGTTGTCAGATGTTATGCTGTATGCACAAATGTAATATAATTCAAACTTTACCTAAAAATGTGTTCCACTTTTATTTCATAATCTTTTTAAAGTTTATACAATTGTCTGCTTAATGTAAACACCTGTGTGGGAATCCGCGAGTTGGATCATGCCCAACGTTTTTACAACGATCTCGGTTGTATAAAGGCTTGCATCGATTGATTGCAAATTTTCACATAAAATGGATTTATCCATTCTAGTGGCAACACCAGTTTTTCGTTAACTAAAGCATTTATGTTTTCTTTAATTGACTGCTCTTTGACTAAAATTTTTTACATTGCGCGAGGTTATTGGGTTAATGCCTACTGAACTATAAATTGGATCCATTATATCCTTAAAGCCTTCACTGTCCAGAAAAAGAAATGGTTTTCCATCCGTGGTCACTATTTTGATAATTGAAAAAACAATGGATTCTTCACTCGTGTGGTATTATATTTTCCTTTTTTTACACTTTCTTTTACTTGGGAATCCCCGCTCTTGCTCCACTCATTAAAAATGTCGGTAAGCTTTAATGTCAAATGCCGTCTTAAATTTGTTAAATATGTATAATGCAAACAAAAAGAACGCAACAATTGAGTGTTTACCAATACATACTCAAAAGACAATTTGCTTCATTTAACTCAAGCAAACGATCAGTGTTTGACTTGAGCGAAAAGAAAACAGAAATAACTGTCTTGCTCAGAGCACGAGCGAGCTAAGTCAGACGCGACAAAATCTGTCTGAGTCTTTTTTATTGTGTGAGTTAAAGACACTTATTTGCAGACAACGTAAAAGTGTCAACAGTTATTTGCGAGCTATGATATATATGTATATGTCGGATATAAATTATTGAATTACTTTATTTGGTTGAGCTAAAGGATGAACTAAGTCAATGAGTTCTAGTTCTAGTTCATTTGAGTGAGAACGCGGTAGGAGAATGGCAAAATCCTACTAAGCGTGGCGCATTAAAAGGACGTCCAAACTCTAATGAGTGTCTATCGGTGTATGGGAGCTGACTGGTGACGTCTCTGATGACAAAATGGAAAACGATGTCTCAAGAAGAAATTGCTGTATCATTCGTGCTAGCGCACACGACACAAATTGACTCTCGATTGCAACGCCTAGTTTTTACGACAAATGTAAAGACACGAAGTGAGCTGCAGCAGTATTTGAAAGCACATGCCTTTAGAAGGAAGAGTGGCATTTCGGAATGTGAGAGGGAAGAGGAGCCTGAGAAAAAGAGGTTCAAAATGCAGACTCCGATCAAGTGCCATTATTGCGGCCAACTCGGGCATAAAGCACTGGACTGTCGGAAGAAGAAAGCAGAAGACAAGCCAAAACCATGGCAAATCATCCACCTTTAGAGAGCGAGCAAATTTAACGTGTTACAAATGTGGCAATGCTGGACATTTTGCATTTTCGTGTGTGCAAGGGACAGCGCCGACAAATAAGAGCGGCAATGAGAAGAGAGTGGACTTGTGTGCGGTTATTGAGCAAAACGCATTCCTGAGTTAGTTTGGTGAGCGCTTTCCAATTTTCTTTGACTCTGGAGCTGAGTGTTCTCTTATTAAAGAGAAACTGAGTGGGAAGCTAGCGGGGAAACGCAGTTACAATTTAGTAATATTGAGAGGCATTGGCGAAAGTGTAGTGAAAAGTCAAATGCAAATACTATCTACTGTGCAAATTTCCGAACTAAATTTAGAAGTTTTGTTTCATGTTGTAGCTGATGATTGTTTAAAATTTGACATAATAGTTGGTCAAAAAATATTTCCGATTGGTTTCGGAGTAATGATGGAAATGAGAAAATTTAGTATTTACAAATCGCAAATTATTAATGCTGTACATAATGATAACTCTGCCAACATAATGAAAGACACAATTGATGCAAACAGCGATTTATGTATTATTGATAAGTCTTAACTGAATAATATGCTAGAAAAGTATTCTGATTTCTTTATTGACGGCTTACCAAAAAGGCTCATAACTACAGGATCTTTGGAGATCCGTTTGCTAGACAAAAACAAAACGGTTCAACGGAGACCATATCGTCTTAGTAAGAGTGAGAAAGTTATAGTCCGAGATAAGATACGGCACATGATTGAGGCCAATGTTATCCGTCCGAGTAGTTCACCTTTTGCCAGTCCAATGTTGTTGGTAAAGAAGAAAGATGGTAGCGATAGAATGTGTATAGACTTTCGTGAACTTAATGCAAATACAATCTCTGACAAATACCCCTTGCCGCTGATATCCGATCAGATCGATCGTCTTAGAGGTTGAAAATATTTTTCTAGTCTAGATATGGCCAGTGGATACCATCAGATACCGATACACGCAGATTCAATTGAGCGAACAGCTTTTGTAACTCCTAATGGTCAGTTTGAGTTCTTAGCAATGCCATTCGGGTTAAAGAACGCATCTTCAGTTTTTCAGCGCGCTATTGTAAGAGCATTGGGTGATTTAGTGAATTCATATGTAGTGGTTTATATTGATGACGTTTTAATTGTGTCAGACTCTAAAGAGCAAGTTTTTGAAAGATTGGCAGTTGTGCTTAAAGTTTTGTCTAATGCAGGCTTTTCTTTTAACATCAAAAAGTGTGTTTTTCTACGTACAGGAATAGAATATCTGGAGAATATCAGTGCCATTGGCTATGGTGCAATGCTTATGCATAAAGTAAATGGTAAGCGTAGAGTTGTCGAGTATTATAGTAAATGTACTACCAAAGCAGAGTCTAAAAATCATTCGTACGAATTGGAAACGTTAGCCGTGTACAATGCTATAAAACACTTCAGGCATTGTTTAAATAGGAGAAAGTTCGTCGTACACACAGACTGTAATTCATTGAAAGCCAGTCGTACCAAAATAGAATTGACGCCAAGAGTGCATCGATGGTGGGCGTTTATGCAATCGTTTGAATTTGATGTGGAGTATCGCAAAGGAAGTCAGATGGCTCACGTAGATTCTTTATCACGAAACCCAGTCCCGATCGAATCAGCAGATGACATACAAAAAGTGTCTGAGGTACGAATTGATTTGGCATGCATAACGGATAACTGGTTGATTTCTGAACAACAACGCGATCAAAGTATAATAGCAATTATAGCAGAGTTGAATAGTAATGATATACAAAGTAATCAGTCAAAGACTAACGAGTTAAGAGGTGGTTTACTTTATCGTAAAATACAAAAAAATGACAAAATGTCATTCCTAGAACATTTAGATGGTCTGTTATTACCCATGTACATGACGCTTTAATGCATATGGGGTGGCAGAAAATGTTAGATAAAGTGTATGAACAATATTGGTTTGAGAATATGGCAAAGTACGTAAGAAAGTTTGTTGAATGCAATGAAAAGTATGTTGACGGCAGTAGAAGCTAGTGACCGTTCGTGGCACGATGCACTGGAGGAAGTCCAATTGGCTATGAACTGTACTGCCAATCGGGTGACTAAGTTTAGTGCTCTAGAGTTGCTGATAGGAAAAGAGGCAAGGCCATTAGGCATGTTATCTACTATCGAAGAAGCGCAAGTCGATTTAAAAGAATCAAGAGCAATGGCGAAAATTAATGTGGATAAGGAGGCACAGTATAATAAGAGTAGATTCGATCAAAATAAGGCCAAAGTAGTAAAACATAAGATTGGTGATCATGTTTTACTTAAGAGCGAAGAACGGCATCAGACGAAGCTGGATCCCAAGTTTAAGGGACCATTTGTTGTTGTTGAGTTGCTTGATGGTGATCGTTATTTATAGAAATCTTTGACAAGTAAGCGAACTTACAAGTATCCGCACGAGAGTGTGCGAAGTTTACCAGATAGACAAGTGGTGTCTGAGTTGTATGGAAAGCTTGACGACGGTGAAAAAGACGTCGGTCAAATGAATCTCTTTGCCACCTAGTTGAGGTGCAGAGAACATCATTCACAGTGGCTAGGTTCAAGCACAATGTTCATGCCAGTTACGGATGGCATTGTGTGGCGGACATGAATCGTGTGGTATCGATGGGCACGGTGGTGCATATCGTCGCAGTGGCGGCAAGAGCCAGAAAACTGTGCTATGGTAAAACTGATAGCCAAATGTTCGGGCTTTTGCAGAAGAGTGTGAGCCACTAAGAAAATAAAAGAGATATCCTGCTAAACTGTCATTTAAAGACACATAATGTGTAATTTTGTAATAAGATGAATGTTATCTGTAAACAAAAATAATTTTTGAATTACATGTAACGAGAATTATGTAACGTATCATAAGTAAAAGAAGAATTGAATTTAAGTTGAATAATGTTGACCGAAACAGAAATTTAATAAAAGTAACGAATGTAAGACATTGATCGATATGAGAAGTCAGAATGATGCCAATCTTTTGTAGTACTATTGAACACGAGGACGTGTTAAAGTCAGGAAGGCCATGTCGGATATAAATTATTGAATTACTTTATTTGTTTGAGTTAAAGGATGAACTAAGTCAATGAGTTCTAGCACTAGTTCATTTGAGTGAGAACGCGGTAGGAGAATGGCAAAATCCTACTGAGCGTGGCGCATTGGTATTAGTAGTGAGTGATAGCGCGTTGAGTAGAACGGTCGTACAATTCTGTGTCTAAAAACTAATAACCATTGCGACTCGCTGCGGAATCATTTTGATGAAAATAGCTGACAATAATGAATCGCCCGTGCCAGCTTTTATTGTTTCTCCAACATATATATATGTATATAAAAAACATTGTGATGTAAAAATATATAAATAAGTTATTGCTTTGTCATATTTTAATATGATTATTATCTAAGTGTTTAATGATAAAAGTAAAATGAATAAGTCACTTACATACATATGTACACCTGTTTACAAAAAATCATATCATACAAATTGAGGCTGGGTTCGTACATGTGAGCACACATTCATTCAAAAATAACAAAGCCCTCACACGCAAATCTCATATTAATCAGCATTTGACTTGCGTGCTCCAACCGTCAGACTCGGCTGCTTCTCTGCATCTGAGCGCAAGCCAAAAGTATTCTGAGCAAGAATGCGAAAGCAGCCGAACTGCCAAAGGGTTTCATTGTGCAGCAAATTCACAGCAAACCCGTAGCGACTAAGATCCGCAATCATTGATTCTTCTATGCTTAATGCTTTAGCGTAAGGTTTACGACTGTTTAGTGGTTCTTTCATTACATGAGTTATATGATTAGCTATCGTGCGTGTGGTATGCAAAATATGAGTATAATCGATAACCATTATTGTTACTGAATATATCCGTACATATATATAACAATATCCACGTTAGTACTCCGAAAGTCTTTGAAAAAAATATATATAATTTCTCAATTGCAGAACATATGTAGTTAAATTTTTGCCCCTTATCAACACTGTTTTCTTATGCGAAGATCTACTACCTCCAACCTTCTTGAGCTCACCTCGCTTGTTATCAAAAGGTTTCAGGCCAAAATGAAATCTGATGTGATTTACACAGATTTTAGTAAGGCATTTGATTCTGTTAGTCATTCTTTGTTGCTTCAAAAAATTTCCAGCAAAACTCTTGTCATGGCTTTCGGAGTACTTGTGTGACCTCTGGTGTTACCCAAAGGAGTCACCTAGGACTATTGCTATTTAATCCCTTTTATTAACGATCTCCCAGCTGTTATTACTAACTCTCGTGTTTATATGTTTGCTGATGATGTGAAGCTATGTTTCAACTATAATGATGCTGCTGTGTGTAACTTACTATAGCCGGATTTAGGTGCGTTGTCGGCCTGGTGCCGTTCTAACTAAACGAATTTAAATTGTTCAAAATGTAATGTCATGTATTTTTGTAGAAGTCATCCCTCTTACTGCTTTCTATTTGCTTGATGCTTCACCACTTGACCGCGTCTTTGAAATTAATGATTAAGGCAATACTCTTGATTGCAAATAAAAGTTTGACTCTTACATTTCGTTGGTTGTCAACAAGGCCATTAATGTCATTGGCTTCTTTAAGCGTTGGTCAAAAGAGTTTAATGCAGCTTTATGCCATGACAGCAACATTCCTACCATTTCACACCTTTTTAAATCATGTCCAGCACTAAAAACTGCTATCCAAAAAACATTCAACAACACGAATCCTCTAGACGTCCGCTGCAACCTAAACCCAATCAACTTTAACAAAATTCTACCTTTCCTAAAAATATCAAACAAATACCAGCAAATCTTAGAGCCATATAATATCAAAATAAAATGGTTGGCCATCTTTCGGTTTTGCTTTGAAGCACGGGTTGATTTGAGTCTGGCAACACTTATGTCATTCTTATAAAAATTCAGTATTTTATCTCCGCTGAACGACAGTAATCGGTTAACGTTTGAGCAACGTTGGATTATATAGGAAATTTCGTTCCAAAACACAGTCAATTGGGCAGAAATTGCAAATGTCGATTTTGCGAAAAAAAATAATCTTTTCGGACGAAGCTTATATTCATCTTGGAGGCTACGTCATAAGCAAAACAGCGGTATTTAGGGCTCGGAAAACCCACACTAGGTCTTAGAGAATTCTATGGATCCAGTGTGATTGAGTGTTTGGTACGGATTGTGGAGCGAAGGTATCATTGGTCCATATTTCTTTGAAGACGAGGGTAGAGCAACCGTTACGGTCAATGAAGACACCAATCGCACCATGATAACCTATTTTTTTGTGTCCGTTCTTGATGGTATTGATGTGGACAATGTTTGTTTTCAGAAGGATGGTGCAACTTGTCACACATCTCATACAACAATCGACTTATTGCGCGTAACGTTCGATGGCCGTTTAATCAGCCGAAATGGTGATGTCAATTGGCCGCTAAGAAGCTGCGACTTGACACTGTTTTCTTTAGGGCGCCGTTAAAATCAAGTGCTATGTCCAACATCCAGAGACAATTGACCATTCGAAGGCAAAAATTCGTGATGCCATTGAGTTCTACGACAACTGGGGAGCTGGCAAATCAAAAAAATTGTATAGCTCAAAATCGATCAATCCACCTATTTCGCACGCGTTTACAGCCAAAGCTACAAAACTTTGGAAAGAGATAACTTCTAAAAACCTTAAAAAACTGCATCAAAAATTTTAGAGCCACGCCCACATATTTCGCCCCAGCACCCCATTCCCCATATTTAACTATCTTTAAGCTAGAGTCACCAAAGCTGGTAGGAAAACAGCAATTGATGACCCGCACAGTTCGGCAGCAAAAATTTGGATGTCACACCCCACACATTTCGCCTCCAGCCCCCCTTTCCAAACTTTTAAAAAACGTTGAGCCTGAGTCACCAAATTTGGAAGAAAGGTAGCTTTTTGTTGTCCCCATCTGCACAAGACGTATCCACACCCCATTGCAATCAGGTTTCAAGTATACAGCAGTCGGTTGCGTCCGACCGCAACGTTTCTACTTGACATCTCAACAACATGTGCAGCAAAACTTTGGATGCCACGCCCCCCATACCATCCCGAGTCCCTCATTCCACACCTTTTACAAATTTTGAGCTAAAGTATCCAAATTTTGAACTAAGATGCCTGTTTCCATCCCCGTTTGCATCAAACAATCTTTAAAGGAGCATGCACCCCTGCGGATTCCGTACTCCTATGCAATCACGCCTCTTTTAACCGGCTATATTACAGGTATTGGGTATACTGCTTTGTTATTGTTTTATCCTCTTGTAGTGAAAACTTTGCTCACTTACGGTGTTTAGACCTGGTGACGTGAAGTTTTGGATCTAAAATTATCAATACCGTTCGAAGGTTTGTATTAAACTTACGAAAACTATATACACTATAATCGAAAGAAATGAAAAGTTGGATCTGGAAGTTTTGGTCATTTAGAAACTTTGAGATAATATTTATCATCTCGTCATCATCTTCAGTTTCTCAATGTCCGCTTAAGATTAAGCAAGACGCAAACTTAACTGAGACCTAACAGGCGTTAAACATTTACCTTCATTTAAATGCCAATATAAATATCGCTCAAATCATCGTTAGGCAAACATCCGATTTAAGCTGACACTTGCATTGTATATTTATGGGACCACATAAAATCATTTTTTATATCCACGCAAAGGAATCGGAATTTGAAGAAAAGGAGCAAAAAGCCAATAATGTTAGAATGTATAGGGATGGGGTGATTTTTATACTCTGAAACAGAAGGTCAAAAGAATGTATTGGGCTTATGCAATGTCCGTCATGGTGTCTTTATTTATGGACATTCCTCAGTCCTCCCTGCATTTTGAAATCAGAAATGCAGATATCAGAAATGTAGATATATGATAAGAAAATCCAAAAAATCTGGATACCACCCCCACCCATATCACCCTCAGCCTCCCTTATATCACCAGCAAACTTTGAGCTACAGCCACCAAATTTGGTGCAAGAATAGTAACTTAAGCTACGTCTGTACTGGTATCAGAGTATTCTGCCGTCAGTTACGTTCGACTGCAACGTTTTTACTTGTTTTCTCTGTTAAGTAAAAAGTATCCTCGCTATTACACTATTGGAGAAGAAGTTTATTATGATAAAAACGCTATTAATGCAGGAAAGATTTAATGGATTCTTTGAGATAGCACAATTTCCAAATGTTGTTGGGGAATACAATTGCCTAGTGGTGAACATGCTGAAACATTCCGCAACCGAAATAGATATTTATTTTAAAACTTTCAAATGGTGTACGATGCACAGCTTACGTTTACAAATTTAGTTGTAAGGTGGCCAGGGTCCTTTCACATCAACACTATATGTAATACCAGCTCTTCAAAATGTCAAATTTTAAGCTCAAAAATACCAACAAAAAAAAAAAGAAGAAAGGTACGCTGATTTTAACAATATCTGCAACACCATTAATGCGATTAAAGCTGAACGATGAAAGGATAATTTTGAGAAAAAGATATTGGCTTGACAGCTTTTAGCTCGAGCAATAAATTTATAAAGGGTTTAGCTAACTGCGCCCTTAATTTGCCATTGAGAAATTAAGCTTCACTTATTATTTTAAAATTTGATCCATGAGTTTTTTTTTTTTTTTTAATATTAAACCCTTATAAATCATATTCATATTTTTTTTATTTCAGATTGTTCAAAAGCTCGGTGTAGACGGAAACCGGACAAGAGTATAAGAATAAATCATATCTAGGAAGTAAAAACATTTTTTTTGTAAAAGTTATATAAATTCGTTGTTGTGCAAACGCAAAAGTGTTTATTGTATAATGGTTTTGTGCAAATATATGTATTAGGATGAGCAGATTTTAGGATTCTAGTCTTACCCATGAGTGTACCAAATCATTTCGCTGATTACGTTACATGCCATAATCACGTTATCGACAAACACCCAAACACGAGACTTTTGTACATTCCGGCAAAAAGCTTGTATCTAAATTTAAATTTAAATTAGAATTTACAATTCTATTTTTTTTTTTAAATTCATACACGAATATAATGGAAAGCTAACAATAATAAAATATGTTAAAATAGTGGAAAAAGCTTGTAATTTAACCTTTTCACAGAGTTGTAATACTTATCAAATTTTATTTCTAACTAAAAGAAAAAATCTATTTATACTAAAGAAAGTGGTTATAGTTACGTTATTTATAACTGAAGAACGGCCGAACTGGTTTGAGGTACATAGCGTAGATCAAGAAAAAGTAAATAGGGTAAAACTAATAAAGATATTAAATGAATTGTCCAAAACATAAGGATAAGTGTCAAGTAAATGGAAAAAATCTAAATGAGTTAAAGAAAATAAAAGGCAGCATGTATATCAAAAAATATATCGAGAAAACAAAGTGTAGTTAGAAATATAAACATTCAGTCAAGCCACTTATTTGTGTGTGGAACTAAAAAATATTCAAAAATTGTCGAAAGAAGATTTTTTCACAATCAATATTTAAACTTGAATCCGTGTGTGAAAAGTCGGTTCTTCACGGAACATGAAAGATCTACGCAATAGCTTGAGGTATTTTGGAGGCGAAATGCAAACACTGCCAGTAATTTTAAGATTAACTGCTGCAGACGAAATAAACGCTTGCCCCAAATCATCGAATCTATGGTGCTATGTGAAGAAATCTCAGCTGATAACAAACATGGCAGTTGCATTGCTGAACGATACATCTGCTAAAGATGTCTCAGCAATTACCGACAATGGTCGTGTACCTTTCGACGAATGGAGCGGATTGATTTAATTTCCTCAGAATTTCTGTAGCTTTGTCTCAAAAGACGAATTCATCAACAAACATACCAAACATAGTTACTAACTACAAAAATACTAAATGGTTTATAGAGCGAGCAATTTTGACGGCTAAAAATAAAGATGTAGATGACTTAAACTTAATAGTTCAGAATGAGATCATTGGTACACTGCATTCTTTCAAATCAATTGAAAAAAGATGACCCACTTTCATCCAACTGAATTTTTAGACTCCTTGGATGTGCCGGGCTTACCACCGCATAATTTACGATTAAAGAAAGATTCCGTTGTAGCTATTTTTATTTTTTTATTATTGTCAGCTATGAGCAGCTGACATGAAATCAGAACAAATTCAAATGAAAATATCGTAAAAATAATTAAAATAAACCTAAAGTATAAATAAGGCAAAGCGACATATTTCCGCGCGACATATGTCCGCCAAGTATATTTTGCTGGCGGAGATATGTCGTTCTTAGTTCGGCGGAGATGTGTCGTTTTCGAAACGTCATATCTCCGCCGAACGAAGAACGACATAGTAGCTAAAAAATTATTCGTGGTTTTATTAGAACTCATTATAATATTGTCTCATGATATACCACTTAACCTACTCTCTGTCGGCGTCTCGGTTTATGCTGCCACTGCCGTCAATACCGCTGCAGTTTTTGGTCTCACGGTCGCTGGTCTGTAAAATGTGCACTCAGCGCTCGTGGGTTCTCCTCCGTGCCCTCTGCCGCTCGCACCTGTAGAACATTGCAGTACTAGCGTGTCCGGTTGCATCCGCCTGTCCTACGATGGGCCGCTGTTAATGTTTGGTCAGCGCTCGTGGCTTCTTGCACAACTTCTGTTTGCGCGTGTTTTGGTAACTGATTATGTTGTTATTGTTGAGTCTCATCAGCCAAGTTGTTGTTGTGGCTTGGCTGTCTCCATATATGTTGAGACTTTGGCATACAGGGTGTTAGCTTAAAGTTTAAAATAAAGGTTGAAGCCTTGGCTTTATAATTAAATTAATTTGAAAAACCCATCTATTACTTCACGAGCAATGAGCCGACTCGAACTCTGGGGCATTGGTCCAAGGCTTTATAATCTTATAAAGGCCTAAATGACAAATCGCACCTTCAAGGCGCGTGTCAACAACAATTTATTTAACACCCACAAACTCGCTAACGGAATCCCACAAGGCTCCCCACTCTTTGAGTTCTCTTTACAATCGCATTTGAGCAAAATAATAACATATTCACTAGATATAAAGATATTAAAGTATAAGTTTACGCCAATGACGCAATCATCTATACCAAAATCAAAAACGTCAACGTCGTAAAATATAGATTTAGTGACATACTGCACAATTTGGATACGTGGGGAGCCTTTTCGGGTGCCGCACTCTCCATATAAAAATGCAGACTGCTTTACTTCTGCCATAAGCACCAATGTGCACTTCCAGATTTAATTTACAACAACTAAAACATAAACATTGTAAAACACAGGATTCTAGGCATAACCTTCGACTCCAAATTTATATTTAACGAACATTGTATAATCCTAAGAAAACAGTTTAATACACGTTTCAATATAATTAAACTTTTAAGTTCTAAGTTAACCTACATACACATATACACCCTCATAAAGATCACCCGGGCTCACTCAAACCAATTGAATATTGTTTTGGTGCCGTAGTTGCAACTACTAGTTTGGCACTTCTTTTTAATTTCAGATAGAGTGTGGACCATGAACATGCTTCAAAACCTCGGTCTTTGAACAAACGCGAGTCTCATCTGCACTTAAATACACTCGAGCCTTACAGTCTTTTACACGGCACACAAAAGTTAGATAGACATACATACGTACATACTCTTATTTTTAAAGCAGAACATAATTCATATTATTTTTCCAAAGCAAATCATTCAATTTAGTAAAGTCAGTTTTACGAAAGCAACGTGTCTTTAAAGAATTGTTAGATGCTGGTCTAAGGTTAAGAATTTCGAAGGAAAGTTCTAAGGTTGGATGGTAGGTATCTTCGGGAAGCACTAAAGGGTGTACTCTACTAACGTTACTACAATCAGAATCAGAAACAAATATCAAATCTAACATTTTATTACTACTGTTACGCACCACGTTAACTTGTGATAGGCGTAACTCTAAAAGGCCATCGATAAAATCATCAGAAGTGGCCGGTAATTGCGCTGAAGATGTGTCATTCACAGACCATACAACATGTGGCAAATTAAAATCACCAACCACTATAAGTGGATTCATATCCGTCAACAACGACGACACAAGCTGCAGGGCATTCAGATGTGATATGTAAATGTTATTATCAGAATTGGGAGGGATATAAGAGCAAGTAATATATAGTGAGCGGCCTCTAAATAATATTTTAACACATATGAACTCAATATCTGGATGATCATGAGAGTGAATCCGTTCAGAGGAAACACAAGAATCAACGGCAATGAGAACCCCGCCCCCCTTGCGGGTGGTGCGATCGCATCTGTACAAGTTATACTTATATGGCAAAACGGAATAATCAGATATATTAGGTTTTAACCAGGTTTCTGTGAGTGCAACTATCTGTGAATCAAAGGATAAGCTGTTTACATATAGTTTATAAAGTTTAGTGTTAAGGCCTCGAACATTTTGATAGGCCAAGCTAACTACTTTTGTTAGTTTTTTGCCGCCGAAGTTGGGGCAACAGGATGGCTAACAGTT
This sequence comes from Scaptomyza polygonia, assembly GCA_035044585.1. Lineage (NCBI taxonomy): Eukaryota > Metazoa > Arthropoda > Insecta > Diptera > Drosophilidae > Scaptomyza > Scaptomyza polygonia. Next base: position 32,256 of record JAWNNU010002169.1, read on the forward strand.
GGTGCACTACTGAACCTACTATCGTTATTATTAATTTTACGCCTATTCACATACTCCTTGACAATGAGCTGAGGTGGCCAAAACTTTCCAGAACAAATTGTCGAAAAAAGTTCGGGTGGAACACTCAATTTGAAAGAAGATATGGTTCGGGCTTGTTTAAACTTAAACTTTTAAACAGTTATAAGTGGTGAGTCTATTTTACTTTTAACGTAGGCATCATCATCCAACGAAGTGTCGGATGCTAGCCTAGACACGAAAATAAATTTGTTCAAGGGCACAACAACAAGAGGCTTGTGAGCCCCTGGTGTACCTTCAGTAGGCTTAATAGGCACACAAGCTGTTGGAACAGAAAGCTCGGATGTTAAATTATTCGGGGAAAGATTATTGTTGGGATTTCTTGCCGGCGAGTTAAAAAGCATTAACCGGCTAGCAATTGGACCCGTTGGGGGATTAATGATTGGTACCAAAAGGGGATTGGTGACCAAGACAGGAGGAACACTGAGCGGATTAGGCCCCGAAGTCTTTTTACGCTTCGGCGAATTACTCAACAACTTGCCTTTTTTGAAGCTCGAATCTCTTTAAAGGCGGTATGAAGGTTATTAAATGCAGTATGCATTGTATTAAAACCTACATAGGTCTGTCTCATAAATTGAGTAGACTCCATCTCCACCTCATTACAGAACTGACAAAACCATTTAAGGCCTATGTCTGCAATTAAGCAGTCCCGTATTTTGGCCGTAAAGCCAACAATTTTCATGTGTATCACATTGTCATACAATCTGCACATAATGAAGTCTTGGTTGGATGATCCAGTTGTTGCTGCAACAAAGTAGCATATTGATTTTAAGTTGAAAAATAAAAATAAAAAAAGTAATATGCTTTATCAAAAAGGTGTAGGGTTCACAAAAGTAAGTGAGAAGGAGTTGATGCAATGAGCACGATAAAACGGTAAAAACCAAGAGAGCGAGAGAGCTTGAGTGCGTTGGCAGATACAACTAAAGCGCTTCGGATATGAGTGGACGTAAGCTGGAGAGGACTGATGCTGGAGTGCAAGAGAAAGAAAAATTAGACAAGCTGTTTGTTGTTAGTGGAAGAAAGAAAACACAAAACAAGCACAGAATAAGCAAATGCAAATATACGTATGTATGTAAAAATGTTTTTTTAAAGGAACTGCAGCGTTGGTTCTGCTGCGACTTCAAATGCAATTTAAGTCAGCAACTATTATTATGCACATGTAAATATATACAACATATATTTGCGATCACTGATTTTTATGTGTTATCCTGAGACACCACCCACGCCCAAGTATGAACTTATGGGCCCGGCCAGCCCAGCGCGGGTGAGGTGACACCCGAGCCGATGCCGCGACCAACGGCAACCGAAGAGCTGATGCCGGAACCCGTCGTTACGACCTCCCGGGAGCAGCGGTTCGCGGACGGGCGCTGGCACCATAAGGTAACGGTGACGGTAGTGCGGGAGTGGTGTGAGGAGGTGGCGCCGCCCCGCGACGACTTCATTAGAGAGGCAACTCCACTGCGGGCGCGGACGCACGCCGACACTAGGAGAAGAAACGCAACCAGCACCACCAGTAGCACCAGCGCTAGTAACAATACTGGAACGAACACCGCCGGACACCCCATCGACCCGGACGACATCGCCTTGGGTATGGCCAGCACCGCTGCAGCTGGGCTCTCCGCCTCACCCCGGGGCACCGCCTACGCCACCAACATGGGCGCCCGGCATGGGACGCCCAGCATTCGGCCGGCATGCCGATGGGGATCGGCCGGCACGCCCGTCACTGCAACGGCAAAAGTCCGCACCGGTGGAGATGGAGTGTCAGGAGCTGCGGCGCGAGGAGTGGCCGCCTGAGGTCGACCCAGCCATTGGGCAAGGAAGCGAACGACGGATGGCCATACGGAAGCCGATTCCGTGTGCGGATGACGGCCAGGGGTACGCGCGTTTTTCGGCTGGCCAAATAACGTGGCGGCGGTAACAGCGAAAAACACGCACACAAGAAAAAATATAATAAAAGAAATATATAATTAAAAAAAAAATATATATAGATGTTGGCATACATGTTCTGAATGTAATGGAGGGGGGGGGGGGGGGGGTAAGATGTTGAAAATATACTGGCGCAAGCAGCGAACTATATAAACTGCAGAGAGAAGAAAAACAGTTGAAAATATGGTGGAGATGGCACAGGGCACAAGCTTAGGTTACTTACTTTTCCTTTTGTCTTTCCAGCAACAACAATTGCATTTGCAAAAATAATGCGAAACACAGAGTCATGGCTGGCTGCAATGGAATACAACATTAGTTAGCGTCGCGTGACGGGGAGCTGGATGCAACCACAACGTCGTTGGAGGGCGCCAACATTCAAACCAGGCATGAATTTTGAAAAGGTTCGAAATCTGGACGCAAGTAGAACGCTTCCACTTCCGTGGAAAGAGGGGAGTGTGAGGAGCCATATATTAAATATAGCGCCTCACAAATGACGCGCTGGAGCAGATCCGCAGCCGGACCTGCGTTGCGGCGAATACTCAGGCTGCCTCGCTCTGACACAGGATGTCAGAGCTAAGGTACGCGTTTGGCTCATGGTAGTCATAAAAACACGTACCGTTAATGTCACGGCAGAGAGTCGTTGGTGTGCGAGCGGTGCACTCAGAGGATCTAGTGGTCACCGTTACACCAACGGCAGGCGTGGTTGGCAGCAACGAGGAACCGTTGTTGCTAGGCACAAAATTCTAGAAAAACGATCACAAAAAACAAAAAACTCTTATTTCTTGACCACATCACGGTTGCGACTCGAAGCGTAATCCAGCTCACCAAAGAGCAAATAAAACACTTCCAACGGGTCAGGAATAAACAGAGTTACAAACAAATCAATGGATCTGGAAGAAGTCCTGGATGAGCAGGAAGAAGTAAGCAAGGAGATATCAAGGCTTATTAAAAACAGCAAAAAGGACTCAGCCGAACGGAAATAAAAACCTGGCTACTACAAAGCCAGAACCTCAATTCTAGAAGAAAAGTGGAACGCCTTCAAAGACAACAAAGAGTTGATCATAAAACAGAACTTGGAGAAGTCCCATAGATACTTCAAGTTTTTCGAAGACGTTGCTGACATGGTTCAAAAATCCAAAAACTACTTCTCCGAGCAAGCTGATATTGCTGACCAGTCTAGCAGCAATATGACGGAGCCAATAACCGTCATTACTTCAAGATCGGTTGATGCCGGATCAAGCACAAACACAAAATTAAGTGCATTGTGCCGTCGGTAAAAGGCAATGATACAATCGTAAGATCGTAATTTGCAACAGAAGCCCCCTAATGCAGACAATGTGAAATCATTATGGGCAAAAATTCAAGAGGTCCATTTTCAAATATACCAAGAATTTGAAGACCCAGAAGAGATAGGCTACGCCGCTGCTAATTATCTCAAGACAGAAGCTGAGGTACGGAATGTACTTACTAACAATTCAAGTAGTTCGTGCTCCGAAAACATAAGCCTGCCACGCATTACCATTCAAAAATTTGACGGCGAAGCACTCAAATGGAATCAATTTTTGACACGTTTTCAAGTATAATACATGAAACAAAAATCTCAACCATACGCAAGATGTGGTATTTGAAAACCAGCGTAATCGGAGAGGCGGAAAGATTAATCCGTCACATCGATCTGAGAGAGGAAAACTATCTCTACGCATGGAAAATTCTAGTAGACGCATACAATAATCCAAGGGAGATTGCATCTAGGATATTGAACCGTCTCCTGCTGCAACAAACCTGCAGTGACGATGTAAAGTCATTAAATAAGTCCTTAGCTTCGTTGAAAGGACTTGGGATTGACATCTCAACATGGGATCCGATCATCATTGCCATTCTTAGAAATAAACTGGACGGCACAAATAGAACACTCTATGAGCAGTCACTGGGTAATACCATGCAAATTCAGCCACTGGACACCATAATCCAGTTCTTAGAAAATAGTTCGAGCAATGGCTACCAGAAAAAAGACGCCAGTAACTTTCAAGAATGAGCATAAAAATACAATATGTGCGTCTTCTTCAAGTGCACAAAGAGGATGTCTTTATTGCAAGAAGACAAGTCACTGTTTTTTCAAAATGTGACGACTTTCGCTCAAAATCAATAAGCGAGCGCCTTAATTGGGTGCAACGGCAAAAATTATGCGTCAATTGCTTCAGAAATGACCATAAAACAAATTCATGCCCCAGCAACTTCAGCTGTTTCAAATATAACAAGAAACACCACACTTTAGTTCATTTGGAGAACGCGATCACTTCAGCAGCAGCAAGCCACACACACAAGTTGTGGCATCCGCAAACAACCAAAATAACAACTTTTTTGCAACAGCAAAGGTAGTTGTGCAAGCCAACAATGGGCAGGAGGCAACATTAAAGGCATTACTGGATTCTGGATCACAGATCAACGTCATTTCTGATAGCTGGTAACAATGCTAGCACTAAAACGTCATGACACAACTCTCCCGATTGAGGGAATCGAAGGAAACACAAGAGTCAGCAAAGCTCGTGTAAATGTGACATTTAAATCACTACAAAGCAATTTCACGATGCGAATGGAAGCTTTTGAACTACCCAGCATAATATCGGATCAACCTGCCCAATTGATCAACAATTGGAGCATACCGAGCAATCTGCCACTTGCTGACCCCTACTTCAACAAACCAGGCAAAATTGATCTATTAATTTGAGTAGAGCACTTTTATTCAATACTGCTCCCTCAACAACACAGAATATTCCATGCTGGTCCAATGATGCAAAAAACTGAATTTGGATGGATTATTGCGGGAAAAGTAAAAACTACAAATAAATCGTCGGCCATTTGTGCAGCAGCTACAAATGAAAAAACCAATGATTTATTGGAACGATTTTGGAAACTGGATAACATGGAGTCAGCAGAAAAACACTTCTTGGAGAATCTACAAATGGCGGTGGACGGTAGATTCATAGTTAAACTTCCATTTTTTGAACACTATTCAGCCCTGCGAGAGTCCATAGAAACTGCCACTTAACGATTTCTATCGTTGGAGCGCAGAACGTCTGCGGACACGTGGAAGCAATATGCTGCGTTCATGACGGAATATAAGGATCTAGGACACATGAAACAAGTGTCACCTCAACAGATTCCTAGAAGCCACTACTTCATCCCTCATCATTGTGTGCTAAAACCGGATAGCAGTACAACAAAGCTAAGAGTTGTTTTTGATGCATCCTGCAAAACGTCGACAGGAAAATCACTTAACGACATACTACAAGTAGGACCTACTGTGCAGAGCGGCCTCATGTCAATCTTGCTAAGATTTAGAACACACAAATTTGTGTTTACTGCGGACATTGAAAAGATGTACCGCCAGATTTGGATCAATCCCGAGAACCAGTTTCATCAGATGATCGTTTGGAGAGACAATCTCAAGGAGCAACTTACGTACTATAGACTAAAAACAGTTACGTACGGCTCGGCCTCAGCACCATTCTAAGCAACCAAGTGTCTTAATCATTTGGGCACTACTCACTTGGACAAATCACAGCGGGAGCAACTGCACTAATAAATGACTTCCATGTAGACTGTTAAAAGGGATACCCAAGGACGACATCGCAAGCGAAGTAAATTTTGAGGACACAGTGGACAATTACAGGATCAACACATTGGGTCTTATTTGGATGCCCAAAGGGGACCAACTTTGTGGCCGCGCTCAGAGCAGCACAGCGACGAAAATAACTAAACGTGTCAGAATTGGCACAAATCTTCGACCCCCTAGGCTTTTTTGCGCCCGTCGTTGTGAAAGCCAAGATTTTCAGGCAACAACTCTGGGAAGACAAACTTGAGTGGGATGACGAGTTACCTACAACTCTTCAGAAAGAATGGAATGACTATCCAGAGGACTTGAAGAGCCTAAATTCAATGCAAATTCCTCGACATATATATGACGGAAAGGTTCTAGTCACAAAGGAACTACACACATTTGTGGATGCATCTGAACGCGCATACGGCGCAACAATATACGTACGCGCAACATACAAAAATAAGCAAATTCCTGTGCGCTTGCTATGTTCCAAATCTCAAGTAGCTCCAACGGCAAAACAGTCCCTCCCGCGACTAGAACTTTGTGCTGCACTGTTAGGTGCTGAGCTCGCGGACACGGTTCGACGGGACCTCAACTTGAACTCCAACACAGAACCAGAATATTTTTGGTCGGACTCTACGGTTGTCCTGTCATGGATTAATGCAGCTGCCTCCACATACCACACGTTTGTGGCCAACCGGATAGCAAAGATCCAAGCGTTGACAGGCCAAAATCAATGGCGCCATGTGTCATCCGCTAACAACGCCGCGGATGTTCTTTCAAGAGGAATATCTGCGCGAAGGTTACCCGAGCATAATATATGGCTGTACGGACCACTATTCCTGCATGGCTCTCCAGAAAAATGGGCAACCCCAACCAGCATAGTTCCAAGCAACCTGGAGAAGAAAACAAAACATGTAATCCTGGCAATATCTCCATCCACCTTAGGTGAAGAATTGTACACTTGCAAACACAGTAGCTCATTCCACAAACTGCAGCGCATTGTGGCGTATATGTTGCGCTTCTATTTCAAAAAACACAGATCAGAAACTACTACTCTGTGCATCAAAGAATTGGATCACGCTCGTAACTTAATTCTGCGGACAGAACAGCCAGTTGAATTCACTGCTGATCTTAAAATGTTGCAACGCTACAATATGGTGGACAAAAAGAATCCTGTTTCATCGCTGACGCCTATACAAGGCTCAGATGGTCTTATGCGAGTTGGAGGTCGATTAGAGCAATCCCCACTCCCATACAACACAAAACACCAAATTCCACTGCCTTACAACGATCCAATAGTAAAAATGCTATTGCGCGAGCTGCATGAAGATAACATGCACTGCGGCGCTCAAGCTTTACGAGCAAAGACGAGGCAACAATATTGTATCTTGAACGACAAAACCATGTCAAGAAACATCATTCACAGCTGCGTAAAATGCAACAAAGCAAAACCAAGGTTTATGAACCAAATTATGGGCAATTTGCCGACAGATCGAGTAACACCGACACGCCCGTTACTTACTACAGGCGTAGACTACTGCGGACCGATTTGGATTCATCATAAACTGCGCGGGAAAAGACCAGACAAAGCCTACATAGCCGTTTTTTGTTGTTTCTCTACCAAGGCGGTGCACCTTGAGCTAGTAAGTGATCTGACAACAAACGCCTTTTTAGGTGCCGTGCGACGCTTCTTAAGCCGCCGAGTAAAATGTGTCAAACGATTCATTGTGACAATGCTACAAACTTCGTTGGAGCGAACAACCAGCTAAAAGAACTGGAAGAGTCAATATTTGGCGAAAAAGGCCAAGCAGAGATCATCAATCAATGTAACAAAAAACAAGTTGCATTTAAATTCATTCCGCCACGGGCAGCATCATTTGGAGGGCTATGGGAGGCAGCAGTCAAGTCTGCAAAACGACTTTTGGTCACCACGACCAATACTGCATCTTTTACATTTGAAGAAATGAACACGGTAATTATCGAAATTGAAGCAATCCTCAATTCTCGCCCAATTACACCGATGTGAAATGATCCAACGGAAACAACCGCCCTCACTCCAGCACACTTTTTGATTGGGGAAACGTTGACTGCTCCCCCCGATGTGAACACGGAACGAAATGAAAATTCCTTAGTAAAACGCTGGGAATTAGTGTCCAGACTAAAGCAATGAGTCTGGAAGCAGTGGTCGGAGGAATACTTACAAGGACTACAAGCCAGGCAAAAATGGAAATCTGCTAATGCCAATATTAAGGAAGGTATGCTTGTGCTAGTCAAGGAAGATAACATACCTGTGATGAGCTGGCCAATGGGACGCATTATCAAAACGTACCCAGGAAAAGACAATAACGTCAGGGTAGTTGACGTTAAAACTGCCTCAGGCACCTACAAACGCCTCATAAACAGACTTTCGCCACTGTTTCCAGAAGACATGGCCACAAAACGCACCACCACTGAAACAGAGGACACAGGTAAAATTGATGCGCCACCCGTACATCGGAAACGACTGATGTCGCCAACAATTACTTCATCCATGCTAGTGCTGCTTCTCATGCTACCTCTGGTGCTGACACAGTCGGTGGATGTAAAAAAGATCGACACGAGGCCTGGAATATTTTATGAAAAAATTGGGACAACAAAGAGAGCTATATCTGACTGGACCATAATAATATATTATGAATTGGAACCATACTGGCGCGATATGAAGACATTCGATTTTGGTACATGGGACTGACAAAGGATCGAAGACGTTGCTGATATGGTTCAAAAATCCAAAAACTACTTCTCCGAGCAAGCTGATATTGCTGACCAGTCTAGCAGCAATATGACGGAGCCAATAACCGTCATTACTTCAAGATCGGTTGATGCCGGATCAAGCACAAACACAAAATTAAGTGCATTGTGCCGTCGGTAAAAGGCAATGATACAATCGTAAGATCGTAATTTGCAACAGAAGCCCCCTAATGCAGACAATGTGAAATCATTATGGGCAAAAATTCAAGAGGTCCATTTTCAAATATACCAAGAATTTGAAGACCCAGAAGAGATAGGCTACGCCGCTGCTAATTATCTCAAGACAGAAGCTGAGGTACGGAATGTACTTACTAACAATTCAAGTAGTTCGTGCTCCGAAAACATAAGCCTGCCACGCATTACCATTCAAATATTTGACGGCGAAGCACTCAAATGGAATCAATTTTTGACACGTTTTCAAGTATAATACATGAAACAAAAATCTCAACCATACGCAAGATGTGGTATTTGAAAACCAGCGTAATCGGAGAGGCGGAAAGATTAATCCGTCACATCGATCTGAGAGAGGAAAACTATCTCTACGCATGGAAAATTCTAGTAGACGCATACAATAATCCAAGGGAGATTGCATCTAGGATATTGAACCGTCTCCTGCTGCAACAAACCTGCAGTGACGATGTAAAGTCATTAAATAAGTCCTTAGCTTCGTTGAAAGGACTTGGGATTGACATCTCAACATGGGATCCGATCATCATTGCCATTCTTAGAAATAAACTGGACGGCACAAATAGAACACTCTATGAGCAGTCACTGGGTAATACCATGCAAATTCAGCCACTGGACACCATAATCCAGTTCTTAGAAAATAGTTCGAGCAATGGCTACCAGAAAAAAGACGCCAGTAACTTTCAAGAATGAGCATAAAAATACAATATGTGCGTCTTCTTCAAGTGCACAAAGAGGATGTCTTTATTGCAAGAAGACAAGTCACTGTTTTTTCAAAATGTGACGACTTTCGCTCAAAATCAATAAGCGAGCGCCTTAATTGGGTGCAACGGCAAAAATTATGCGTCAATTGCTTCAGAAATGACCATAAAACAAAGTCATGCCCCAGCAACTTCAGCTGTTTCAAATATAACAAGAAACACCACACTTTAGTTCATTTGGAGAACGCGATCACTTCAGCAGCAGCAAGCCACACACACAAGTTGTGGCATCCGCAAACAACCAAAATAACAACTTTTTTGCAACAGCAAAGGTAGTTGTGCAAGCCAACAATGGGCAGGAGGCAACATTAAAGGCATTACTGGATTCTGGATCACGGATCAACGTCATTTCTGAAAGCTGGTAACAATGCTAGCACTAAAACGTCATGACACAACTCTCCCGATTGAGGGAATCGAAGGAAACACAAGAGTCAGCAAAGCTCGTGTAAATGTGACATTTAAATCACTACAAAGCAATTTCACGATGCGAATGGAAGCTTTTGAACTACCCAGCATAATATCGGATCAACCTGCCCAATTGATCAACAATTGGAGCATACCGAGCAATCTGCCACTTGCTGACCCCTACTTCAACAAACCAGGCAAAATTGATCTATTAATTTGAGTAGAGCACTTTTATTCAATACTGCTCCCTCAACAACACAGAATATTCCATGCTGGTCCAATGATGCAAAAAACTGAATTTGGATGGATTATTGCGGGAAAAGTAAAAACTACAAATAAATCGTCGGCCATTTGTGCAGCAGCTACAAATGAAAAAACCAATGATTTATTGGAACGATTTTGGAAACTGGTTAACATGGAGTCAGCAGAAAAACACTTCTTGGAGAATCTACAAATGGCGGTGGACGGTAGATTCATAGTTAAACTTCCATTTTTTGAACACTATTCAGCCCTGCGAGAGTCCATAGAAACTGCCACTTAACGATTTCTATCGTTGGAGCGCAGAACGTCTGCGGACACGTGGAAGCAATATGCTGCGTTCATGACGGAATATAAGGATCTAGGACACATGAAACAAGTGTCACCTCAACAGATTCCTAGAAGCCACTACTTCATCCCTCATCATTGTGTGCTAAAACCGGATAGCAGTACAACAAAGCTAAGAGTTGTTTTTGATGCATCCTGCAAAACGTCGACAGGAAAATCACTTAACGACATACTACAAGTAGGACCTACTGTGCAGAGCGGCCTCATGTCAATCTTGCTAAGATTTAGAACACACAAATTTGTGTTTACTGCGGACATTGAAAAGATGTACCGCCAGATTTGGATCAATCCCGAGAACCAGTTTCATCAGATGATCGTTTGGAGAGACAATCTCAAGGAGCAACTTACGTACTATAGACTAAAAACAGTTACGTACGGCTCGGCCTCAGCACCATTCTAAGCAACCAAGTGTCTTAATCATTTGGGCACTACTCACTTGGACAAATCACAGCAGGAGCAACTGCACTAATAAATGACTTCCATGTAGACTGTTAAAAGGGATACCCAAGGACGACATCGCAAGCGAAGTAAATTTTGAGGACACAGTGGACAATTACAGGATCAACACATTGGGTCTTATTTGGATGCCCAAAGGGGACCAACTTTGTGGCCGCGCTCAGAGCAGCACAGCGACGAAAATAACTAAACGTGTCAGAATTGGCACAAATCTTCGACCCCCTAGGCTTTTTTGCGCCCGTCGTTGTGAAAGCCAAGATTTTCAGGCAACAACTCTGGGAAGACAAACTTGAGTGGGATGACGAGTTACCTACAACTCTTCAGAAAGAATGGAATGACTATCCAGAGGACTTGAAGAGCCTAAATTCAATGCAAATTCCTCGACATATATATGACGGAAAGGTTCTAGTCACAAAGGAACTACACACATTTGTGGATGCATCTGAACGCGCATACGGCGCAACAATATACGTACGCGCAACATACAAAAATAAGCAAATTCCTGTGCGCTTGCTATGTTCCAAATCTCAAGTAGCTCCAACGGCAAAACAGTCCCTCCCGCGACTAGAATTTTGTGCTGCACTGTTAGGTGCTGAGCTCGCGGACACGGTTCGACGGGACCTCAACTTGAACTCCAACACAGAACCAGAATATTTTTGGTCGGACTCTACGGTTGTCCTGTCATGGATTAATGCAACTGCCTCCACATACCACACGTTTGTGGCCAACCGGATAGCAAAGATCCAAGCGTTGACAGGCCAAAATCAATGGCGCCATGTGTCATCCGCTAACAACGCCGCGGATGTTATTTCAAGAGGAATATCTGCGCGAAGGTTACCCGAGCATAATATATGGCTGTACGGACCACTATTCCTGCATGGCTCTCCAGAAAAATGGGCAACCCCAACCAGCATAGTTCCAAGCAACCTGGAGAAGAAAACAAAACATGTAATCCTGGCAATATCTCCATCCACCTTAGGTGAAGAATTGTACACTTGCAAACACAGTAGCTCATTCCACAAACTGCAGCGCATTGTGGCGTATATGTTGCGCTTCTATTTCAAAAAACACAGATCAGAAACTACTACTCTGTGCATCAAAGAATTGGATCACGCTCGTAACTTAATTCTGCGGACAGAACAGCCAGTTGAATTCACTGCTGATCTCAAAATGTTGCAACGCTACAATATGGTGGACAAAAAGAATCCTGTTTCATCGCTGACGCCTATACAAGGCTCAGATGGTCTTATGCGAGTTGGAGGTCGATTAGAGCAATCCCCACTCCCATACAACACAAAACACCAAATTCCACTGCCTTACAACGATCCAATAGTAAAAATGCTATTGCGCGAGCTGCATGAAGATAACATGCACTGCGGCGCTCAAGCTTTACGAGCAAAGACGAGGCAACAATATTGTATCTTGAACGACAAAACCATGTCAAGAAACATCATTCACAGCTGCGTAAAATGCAACAAAGCAAAACCAAGGTTTATGAACCAAATTATGGGCAATTTGCCGACCGATCGAGTAACACCGACACGCCCGTTACTTACTACAGGCGTAGACTACTGCGGACCGATTTGGATTCATCATAAACTGCGCGGGAAAAGACCAGACAAAGCCTACATAGCCGTTTTTTGTTGTTTCTCTACCAAGGCGGTGCACCTTGAGCTAGTAAGTGATCTGACAACAAACGCCTTTTTAGGTGCCGTGCGACGCTTCTTAAGCCGCCGAGTAAAATGTGTCAAACGATTCATTGTGACAATGCTACAAACTTCGTTGGAGCGAACAACCAGCTAAAAGAACTGGAAGAGTCAATATTTGGCGAAAAAGGCCAAGCAGAGATCATCAATCAATGTAACAAAAAATAAGTTGCATTTAAATTCATTCCGCCACGGGCAGCATCATTTGGAGGGCTATGGGAGGCAGCAGTCAAGTCTGCAAAACGACTTTTGGTCACCACGACCAATACTGCATCTTTTACATTTGAAGAAATGAACACGGTAATTATCGAAATTGAAGCAATCCTCAATTCTCGCCCAATTACACCGATGTGAAATGATCCAACGGAAACAACCGCCCTCACTCCAGCACACTTTTTGATTGGGGAAACGTTGACTGCTCCCCCCGATGTGAACACGGACCGAAATGAAAATTCCTTAGTAAAACGCTGGGAATTAGTGTCCAGACTAAAGCAATGAGTCTGGAAGCAGTGGTCGGAGGAATACTTACAAGGACTACAAGCCAGGCACAAATGGAAATCTGCTAATGCCAATATTAAGGAAGGTATGCTTGTGCTAGTCAAGGAAGATAACATACCTGTGATGAGCTGGCCAATGGGACGCATTATCAAAACGTACCCAGGAAAAGACAATAACGTCAGGGTAGTTGACGTTAAAACTGCCTCAGGCACCTACAAACGTCTCATAAACAGACTTTCGCCACTGTTTCCAGAAGACATGGCCACAAAACGCACCACCACTGAAACAGAGGACACAGGTAAAATTGATGCGCCACCCGTACATCGGAAACGACTGATGTCGCCAACAATTACTTCATCCATGCTAGTGCTGCTTCTCATGCTACCTCTGGTGCTGACACAGTCGGTGGATGTAAAAAAGATCGACACGAGGCCTGGAATATTTTATGAAAAAATTGGGACAACAAAGAGAGCTATATCTGACTGGACCATAATAATATATTATGAATTGGAACCATACTGGCGCGATATGAAGACATTCGATTTTGGTTCATGGGACTGATAAAGGATCGAAGACGTTGCTGATATGGTTCAAAAATCCAAAAACTACTTCTCCGAGCAAGCTGATATTGCTGACCAGTCTAGCAGCAATATGACGGAGCCAATAACCGTCATTACTTCAAGATCGGTTGATGCCGGATCAAGCACAAACACAAAATTAAGTGCATTGTGCCGTCGGTAAAAGGCAATGATACAATCGTAAGATCGTAATTTGCAACAGAAGCCCCCTAATGCAGACAATGTGAAATCATTATGGGCAAAAATTCAAGAGGTCCATTTTCAAATATACCAAGAATTTGAAGACCCAGAAGAGATAGGCTACGCCGCTGCTAATTATCTCAAGACAGAAGCTGAGGTACGGAATGTACTTACTAACAATTCAAGTAGTTCGTGCTCCGAAAACATAAGCCTGCCACGCATTACCATTCAAAAATTTGACGGCGAAGCACTCAAATGGAATCAATTTTTGACACGTTTTCAAGTATAATACATGAAACAAAAATCTCAACCATACGCAAGATGTGGTATTTGAAAACCAGCGTAATCGGAGAGGCGGAAAGATTAATCCGTCACATCGATCTGAGAGAGGAAAACTATCTCTACGCATGGAAAATTCTAGTAGACGCATACAATAATCCAAGGGAGATTGCATCTAGGATATTGAACCGTCTCCTGCTGCAACAAACCTGCAGTGACGATGTAAAGTCATTAAATAAGTCCTTAGCTTCGTTGAAAGGACTTGGGATTGACATCTCAACATGGGATCCGATCATCATTGCCATTCTTAGAAATAAACTGGACGGCACAAATAGAACACTCTATGAGCAGTCACTGGGTAATACCATGCAAATTCAGCCACTGGACACCATAATCCAGTTCTTAGAAAATAGTTCGAGCAATGGCTACCAGAAAAAAGACGCCAGTAACTTTCAAGAATGAGCATAAAAATACAATATGTGCGTCTTCTTCAAGTGCACAAAGAGGATGTCTTTATTGCAAGAAGACAAGTCACTGTTTTTTCAAAATGTGACGACTTTCGCTCAAAATCAATAAGCGAGCGCCTTAATTGGGTGCAACGGCAAAAATTATGCGTCAATTGCTTCAGAAATGACCATAAAACAAAGTCATGCCCCAGCAACTTCAGCTGTTTCAAATATAACAAGAAACACCACACTTTAGTTCATTTGGAGAACGCGATCACTTCAGCAGCAGCAAGCCACACACACAAGTTGTGGCATCCGCAAACAACCAAAATAACAACTTTTTTGCAACAGCAAAGGTAGTTGTGCAAGCCAACAATGGGCAGGAGGCAACATTAAAGGCATTACTGGATTCTGGATCACGGATCAACGTCATTTCTGAAAGCTGGTAACAATGCTAGCACTAAAACGTCATGACACAACTCTCCCGATTGAGGGAATCGAAGGAAACACAAGAGTCAGCAAAGCTCGTGTAAATGTGACATTTAAATCACTACAAAGCAATTTCACGATGCGAATGGAAGCTTTTGAACTACCCAGCATAATATCGGATCAACCTGCCCAATTGATCAACAATTGGAGCATACCGAGCAATCTGCCACTTGCTGACCCCTACTTCAACAAACCAGGCAAAATTGATCTATTAATTTGAGTAGAGCACTTTTATTCAATACTGCTCCCTCAACAACACAGAATATTCCATGCTGGTCCAATGATGCAAAAAACTGAATTTGGATGGATTATTGCGGGAAAAGTAAAAACTACAAATAAATCGTCGGCCATTTGTGCAGCAGCTACAAATGAAAAAACCAATGATTTATTGGAACGATTTTGGAAACTGGTTAACATGGAGTCAGCAGAAAAACACTTCTTGGAGAATCTACAAATGGCGGTGGACGGTAGATTCATAGTTAAACTTCCATTTTTTGAACACTATTCAGCCCTGCGAGAGTCCATAGAAACTGCCACTTAACGATTTCTATCGTTGGAGCGCAGAACGTCTGCGGACACGTGGAAGCAATATGCTGCGTTCATGACGGAATATAAGGATCTAGGACACATGAAACAAGTGTCACCTCAACAGATTCCTAGAAGCCACTACTTCATCCCTCATCATTGTGTGCTAAAACCGGATAGCAGTACAACAAAGCTAAGAGTTGTTTTTGATGCATCCTGCAAAACGTCGACAGGAAAATCACTTAACGACATACTACAAGTAGGACCTACTGTGCAGAGCGGCCTCATGTCAATCTTGCTAAGATTTAGAACACACAAATTTGTGTTTACTGCGGACATTGAAAAGATGTACCGCCAGATTTGGATCAATCCCGAGAACCAGTTTCATCAGATGATCGTTTGGAGAGACAATCTCAAGGAGCAACTTACGTACTATAGACTAAAAACAGTTACGTACGGCTCGGCCTCAGCACCATTCTAAGCAACCAAGTGTCTTAATCATTTGGGCACTACTCACTTGGACAAATCACAGCGGGAGCAACTGCACTAATAAATGACTTCCATGTAGACTGTTAAAAGGGATACCCAAGGACGACATCGCAAGCGAAGTAAATTTTGAGGACACAGTGGACAATTACAGGATCAACACATTGGGTCTTATTTGGATGCCCAAAGGGGACCAACTTTGTGGCCGCGCTCAGAGCAGCACAGCGACGAAAATAACTAAACGTGTCAGAATTGGCACAAATCTTCGACCCCCTAGGCTTTTTTGCGCCCGTCGTTGTGAAAGCCAAGATTTTCAGGCAACAACTCTGGGAAGACAAACTTGAGTGGGATGACGAGTTACCTACAACTCTTCAGAAAGAATGGAATGACTATCCAGAGGACTTGAAGAGCCTAAATTCAATGCAAATTCCTCGACATATATATGACGGAAAGGTTCTAGTCACAAAGGAACTACACACATTTGTGGATGCATCTGAACGCGCATACGGCGCAACAATATACGTACGCGCAACATACAAAAATAAGCAAATTCCTGTGCGCTTGCTATGTTCCAAATCTCAAGTAGCTCCAACGGCAAAACAGTCCCTCCCGCGACTAGAACTTTGTGCTGCACTGTTAGGTGCTGAGCTCGCGGACACGGTTCGACGGGACCTCAACTTGAACTCCAACACAGAACCAGAATATTTTTGGTCGGACTCTACGGTTGTCCTGTCATGGATTAATGCAGCTGCCTCCACATACCACACGTTTGTGGCCAACCGGATAGCAAAGATCCAAGCGTTGACAGGCCAAAATCAATGGCGCCATGTGTCATCCGCTAACAACGCCGCGGATGTTCTTTCAAGAGGAATATCTGCGCGAAGGTTACCCGAGCATAATATATGGCTGTACGGACCACTATTCCTGCATGGCTCTCCAGAAAAATGGGCAACCCCAACCAGCATAGTTCCAAGCAACCTGGAGAAGAAAACAAAACATGTAATCCTGGCAATATCTCCATCCACCTTAGGTGAAGAATTGTACACTTGCAAACACAGTAGCTCATTCCACAAACTGCAGCGCATTGTGGCGTATATGTTGCGCTTCTATTTCAAAAAACACAGATCAGAAACTACTACTCTGTGCATCAAAGAATTGGATCACGCTCGTAACTTAATTCTGCGGACAGAACAGCCAGTTGAATTCACTGCTGATCTCAAAATGTTGCAATGCTACAATATGGTGGACAAAAAGAATCCTGTTTCATCGCTGACGCCTATACAAGGCTCAGATGGTCTTATGCGAGTTGGAGGTCGATTAGAGCAATCCCCACTCCCATACAACACAAAACACCAAATTCCACTGCCTTACAACGAACCAATAGTAAAAATGCTATTGCGCGAGCTGCATGAAGATAACATGCACTGCGGCGCTCAAGCTTTACGAGCAAAGACGAGGCAACAATATTGTATCTTGAACGACAAAACCATGTCAAGAAACATCATTCACAGCTGCGTAAAATGCAACAAAGCAAAACCAAGGTTTATGAACCAAATTATGGGCAATTTGCCGACCGATCGAGTAACACCGACACGCCCGTTACTTACTACAGGCGTAGACTACTGCGGACCGATTTGGATTCATCATAAACTGCGCGGGAAAAGACCAGACAAAGCCTACATAGCCGTTTTTTGTTGTTTCTCTACCAAGGCGGTGCACCTTGAGCTAGTAAGTGATCGGACAACAAACGCCTTTTTAGGTGCCGTGCGACGCTTCTTAAGCCGCCGAGTAAAATGTGTCAAACGATTCATTGTGACAATGCTACAAACTTCGTTGGAGCGAACAACCAGCTAAAAGAACTGGAAGAGTCAATATTTGGCGAAAAAGGCCAAGCAGAGATCATCAATCAATGTAACAAAAAACAAGTTGCATTTAAATTCATTCCGCCACGGGCAGCATCATTTGGAGGGCTATGGGAGGCAGCAGTCAAGTCTGCAAAACGACTTTTGGTCACCACGACCAATACTGCATCTTTTACATTTGAAGAAATGAACACGGTAATTATCGAAATTGAAGCAATCCTCAATTCTCGCCCAATTACACCGATGTGAAATGATCCAACGGAAACAACCGCCCTCACTCCAGCACACTTTTTGATTGGGGAAACGTTGACTGCTCCCCCCGATGTGAACACGGACCGAAATGAAAATTCCTTAGTAAAACGCTGGGAATTAGTGTCCAGACTAAAGCAATGAGTCTGGAAGCAGTGGTCGGAGGAATACTTACAAGGACTACAAGCCAGGCACAAATGGAAATCTGCTAATGCCAATATTAAGGAAGGTATGCTTGTGCTAGTCAAGGAAGATAACATACCTGTGATGAGCTGGCCAATGGGACGCATTATCAAAACGTACCCAGGAAAAGACAATAACGTCAGGGTAGTTGACGTTAAAACTGCCTCAGGCACCTACAAACGCCTTATAAACAGACTTTCGCCACTGTTTCCAGAAGACATGGCCACAAAACGCACCACCACTGAAACAGAGGACACAGGTAAAATTGATGCGCCACCCGTACATCGGAAACGACTGATGTCGCCAACAATTACTTCATCCATGCTAGTGCTGCTTCTCATGCTACCTCTGGTGCTGACACAGTCGGTGGATGTAAAAAATATCGACACGAGGCCTGGAATATTTTATGAAAAAATTGGGACAACAAAGAGAGCTATATCTGACTGGACCATAATAATATATTATGAATTGGAACCATACTGGCGCGATATGAAGACATTCGATTTTGGTACAAAGGAGTTCAAATACATATGTCTAGAGCTACATGATAAGCACACATGTGATTTTATATCACAGCATTTCCGGCACCTTTTTGTTTAATTACAAATGGGAAACGCACTCATACAACACACACGAAACCGCCGGTCCCCACTTGATGCCTAGGGCAATATGGCAAGCAGTCTGTTTTTAATTTTAGATTCGGACTACGCTAACAAAACGACCAAGGTCATTGAGAAGGTAAAAACCAACGAGGCATTTCTACTGCACCTGCTGAGAAATCAAACATCAGTACTTGGCTCAACCATCAACGTTGTCAAGAAGAACAGGTCTACATCGGATCAGCGCCTTAAACTACTTGAAAAACAAATGGCAACCATTAGCCAAGGCAGAGGAAGGTACACAGGCGCACGTCTCACAGAGACATACCTGGCACTAACAACTCAACTAACACTGCTAGCAGCCACCCTTCAGCGCATGCAATCAGAAATAGGGGACGTGCTAACAAGAGTTTAACACCATACAATCAGCCCAGTGTTGATTTCCCCAATCTAGATAAAGGATCAATTGGATCGAATACGGGATCATTTGCCACCAAATCAAATGTTGCCCGTGACATCATCCAACTTCATTCAACTCAACAGAATAATGCGAGCAAAAGGCACAGCCACCGACACTCATTTTATATTCCGAGTAATATTACCACTAGTGTCAACGTCGATATTAGAACTGTTTAATATCGTGCCAATTCCGGTGTGGGACTCAACTAGGTGGAGATTGTTTGAGCTTAAAACACCTATAATCGCAGTTAACAACCACAGGGATCAATTCATGGGACTGACAAAGGATGATCTACGACGCTGCCTCACACTACCACACGAAGAATACATATGCTTCGACCATCACGCTATGTTCAACGTTAATAATCGATGTGAGTTTCAGCTTTTTAACAACAAGACACCAACAGTTTGTCAAACAACTCCCAGAACAACCAAAATGGTATGGACAAAAACACACCAGCCGAACAATTGGATATTTGCAACCACCTCGGCAATGGAATTGCAAGCCGTATACAATGGAATACCGTCTACAATACTGATAGAAGACACCGGTTTGCTAACTTTATCGTCTGGCCAAGCCAAACATCACCGAAGTACCTGCGACAACTTTCAATATCTCAGAGTATAAGGCCCAAAAAGACAACGATCAGGACGACTTACAAAGAAAATTGGCAACACTGAACATCCAAAACTGCCTAACCAATCAAGCTCAATACTACATAACCATATAGCTTCTTATGCTGCGTTAGCTGTATCCATCATATTGCTATGCGCCTATGCAATGCGAAAGAGACGCCTATGGACTGTGCGACCAACCGCCCCCAGGATTGAAGCCAGCCAAACATCCGAGCCAGCCGTATTTCCAAGACACAGCCTGGTAGTTTTCGCCTTTGTATCTGCCGGTGACTTCACCCAGAGTGTGACAGCGCTGTGATCGGAGTAGAGATTATTGGCAGTTGAGCTGGTGAATTTTGATATGGCAAAGTCGAGCACATCCGGAACCCAATTGCTGTGAGTGGGCCAGTACGTTGGCTCGCCTGATGACTGACATTCCAGGTGTTTCTCCATGATGCAATTGAACAGCGCTTTGCCTTTTGGGCTATTAAGCCTGGATCCCCACCAGATGTGCTTGGCATTAAAGTCGCCACCTATTATAAACTTAGGGCCAAGGCTGTCCAACATGTCCTGGAACCGTCTTTGCTCAATAATATGTCGAGGTTTACAGTACACAGCAGCGATGGTCAGGTCACCACACTGTAACGAACCTATTTCTGTCACGAGTTTTTAGCCGGGCTAAGCTCTCGCGGTGTGATGGGAACGTGCCAACAAATTTATATATGTGGCGGCTTCGGCAATAATAACACGCATTGTTTGTTTTAATATATATATTTTAAACTGCTATTTGGTTACACAATCTTATCATATACTTAAATATGTTAGTTTCTGGCTTATTCTCGTACGGAACTGCGCAAGGCTCTTGTTCAGTGGCTTTCTTTAGTACTGCTAGCGCTTAAGCCGCACTGTTGCGCCCAGACGTAGTATTCGCATACTTGCCGAAGTTTACCTGATCTTCGCCAGGCTCTACTATGGCTTCCTTGACACCGCAAGGATTTCGCTACTAGTCACTCCTACTCACAGGCTCTGACTTTAGCTATACCTGTCTTTCGCCAGGCTCGCTAGTCTGGTGTTCAGTTTGGCTAGAGGTTGCTGCACAGTTTCAACACACCACAAGGCTTGTTAATTGATTGTTCTGAAAGTTTTACTCGTTTTGTAATTCTTAGATATTCTTAAGGATATTCTCCTGTAGATATCCTTAAGCGTGTCCTTGCTTGTTTCATTTTTTTTTACGATAAACTCCGTTTTACGCTTTGATTTCTTCCGCACTCGGTTTTACTCTCGATTGACTCTCGTTTGTGACCAACTCTTATTTCGATTTTTTACTGCCACTCCGACCTGTGGCGTACTGCTCCTTTTATACCTTCTGCTGCCTCACTGGACCGGGGCCTGTCAGCGTTGTCAATGTCGCGCCAAGCGCTAAGGTGGTGTTTGTGTGTATATAAGCTTTCAGTACATAAACTGACTGCTAATAAGGCGTCGCAACTAGCACTTGTAACTAGGTGGACTACGGAGATTGAGTTCCTGTAGAAAGAATGAAAGACTTGTGTTTGCTTGAATGCAAAGTGAGGACTCTGAGTTTTATTAACGAAAGTATCAGTATTTATAGATAAATATAGCTTAGTTTACATATGTGTAATTTTGGTTATCGTGTATGCAGCAGTTGCTTACCACTGCAGAATTGTGTATTGGGAACAACCGGGTTGGCTAACCGCGGCTGTAGTTAAACGTGCTGTGTAGTCAGCAGTTTCCGCGAATAAGACAATTTGACTCACGGTGCTGTTTTTAATTGACCTATTTTAAGTACTGACCTATAATATTTACATATTTATTGACATATTAAGTTGTGTTTAATTGGCATATTTTATTGTATTTATTATTGTGTGTCATGTGTTTGTGTTGTGATTTAAATATATATATACGCCTAAACATTCTCCCGGCCGTTGAACAGGTGTTCAACCGTCGTCTTGGTCTAGTGTGACCTGAAATACAGTTTCCATAGTCTTTAAGCTAGAGACTTGAAACTTTGCAAATGTCTTTATCTATGGCATAGTAAATACAAGTGTCAAGACTGGAGTTCTACGATAACTAGGGGGCTGGCAAATCGATAAGTTCGATAACTCAAAATCGATTAATCCTCCTATTTCGCACGCCCTTACAGCTAGAACTACCAAAATTAGTAGCTAACAACCTGCAAAATTTTGCATCAAAAATTTTGGAGACACGCCCACCCATTCTGCCCCCTGCCCCCCCGCATTTTAAAGACATAAATGCCTATATCTTCCACAGTTTTAAAGCTAGAGCCATCAAATTTTTCGCTGACATAGGTGACGACGACCCCCAACCAAATTCATAAAAACTTTGGATGCCACGCCTATCCATACTGCCCTAGCCGCCCCAGCGCTTCGCTAAAAACGGTATTGAGTGTATGTCCCATAGTGTTTGAGCTAGAGTCCCCAGATTTGGTAAAAAGATAACTGTTGACGAGCCCCAAAAAACTGCACGCAAGTTTTTTAGCCACCCCCCCCCCCCCCCCCATTCCACACCCACCCTTCACTTTGAACTCAGAAATGCCTATATCTTCCATAGTTTTTGAGCTAGAGCCACCAAACTCGGTGCCAAGATAAGTGATAACGATTCATAAAACATTGCATAAAAACTTTGGATGCCACGCCTATCCATACTGCCCTAGCCGCCCCAACGCTTCGCTAAAAACAGTATTGAGTGTATCTTTCATAGTGTGTAAACTTGAGTCACAAAATTTGGTAGGAAGATAACAGTTAATGACCCCCAAAAAACTGCATGCAAGTTTTGGAGCCATGCCACCCCGTTTTCCAGCCCCCTGCGTTTTGAAATCAAAAACGCCTATATCTTCCACAGGTTTTGAGCTAGAGCCACCAAATTTGGTACCAGGATTAGTGATGAAGAACCCAAAAAATTTGGATGCTGACCCCCACCCTCCCTTTCTCCATATTCTACTAACTTTGAGCTAGAGTCACGAAATTTGGTATGAGGATAGCAATTGACATCATACACAGATCTGCAATTTTGGTGATACGCCCCCATAGCTACACAGCCCCCCTTTCCCTACCTTTAACAAACTTTCAGCTAGAGTCACCAAATTCGGAAGGAAGATAACTTTTTGGCATCCCCATCTGCACCAGACGACCTTTGAGGCAGCGTACACCCTTGCCGTATCCGCAACCCATTGCAATCAGGTCTCTTTTATTAGGTTTAATTACTGGTATTGAGTAAACCGCAGTCGGTTGCGTCCGACTGCAACGTTTCTACTTGTTTTTATTTACGTTTGGTGCTTGATTTCCATTTCTCAATTGTTTTTGTATCCACATTTTTTTTTTGTGGGCTGGTGTGTGAGAAATTGTAGGTGTTAGGACTGGAAAGTAGCTAAGAGTAATAGAGATCACGGGACTTAAAGGCGGTGTAGAGTAGAACAAAACTTTCAGATGATTACATGCAAGCCATACTTAATCTAGGTATGAGTTACTTATTCGTGTACGAGTGATGGTCCAGGTGATGCAGTTATCGCATGAAGGCCACAGTGTAAAGCCTGAGGATCGTTTAGCCGTGGGGTCACATGATATCTTAAACGAATGTGAGTGTTGTTGATTTGGAGGACGCCAGGTTGTTGCAAACAGCGATAGTACGTCGTAAGGGCACTAATTTTCATCGACGGGCGGCCCTATTGTGATTATGAGAAGCGGTCAAACGGCACCTCATTTACCCCACCGTCGGTAAACAGCGGCTCACTATCGGGCATTGAAAGACTTTAGCTTTTAACAGATAAACCAGTTCCACTTTTTAAGAGTTAAATATCTATTGAATATCAATTTAAAGACACATGTGATAAATCATGAACTACACGGAATGGAAAAAGAGAGATGTAGCAGAAATAATTAAATAAAATAAGAATTAGAAAGCAAACAGGAGTATGATAACCCAATTCCATTAAGTAATGATATAATCTCAAAGTGCGTGAAAACAATCCATAGGGACAGAGCCAACTAAAACAAAGAAGAAATTTAATATGGCAGTTCTTTATTTCCACTAGTTTCGTAAACTTGTATAACTTGCCAAGCATAGGCAAGCAAATTGGTCTTTAAACTCTTAATTAGTCTGAAAGACTCATGTGTTTCATGTAGTGAAACACATCTGAACTCGATTAATCAACTCAATATATAACTGTTTATAGTTTAAATAGAAAGCCTTTATGTAAAGTCTATTTTTCTAATGAGAATTGTAAACTTTGGAAGCCAATTAAGCGAAATTTTATTCTGGGGGTCGATATGACACGCCTAATATTATACTTAAAAAGTACATCTAGTCTATCAGAAAAAAAAGAAAACAAAACATTTAAATTAGGTAAGTCGAATGCCCTTAGAAATAAAAAAACTAATGAGTGTTAGATCTCACGAGCGATGTGTTAACACCTTTTTGTACCTGTTTGATTGCTATATATTAGCATTAAAAAGAAAAGAATAGTTTATTGAACTTAGTAATTTTTAAATAATTAAGATTCTTGGATATGAACGATAGCTTGCCTGCTTTAAGTATTCTATGACCTTTTGATACCTGTCCCACCCCACAAAGCACTTGCCCTAGCAACTGATATGCACCTGGCCAACCAAGTATCTTGAGCTAAAAACTAGGCTTCTGCAAACACTTGTCCACAAAACTATTTTTCTTCCCCCATAATTGCGCTTGAGTAAGAAAACAAGATTTTCTCTTCCAAGGCAATCAAATATCAGTTTTGCTGATCATACATACTGTTCCAAATTTTTACCCTATGACACTTTCTAACAATCCTTGCCATTCAGTTATGCAAAGATGTACACAAATTACGAAAGTGCATTCAGTAGTGCATTGGTACATATGTACATGTAAGCGCGCATTTGCCGCCGACACAGAAAAAGGAAAAATATCAAAAATAACAAAAACCTCGATAAGCAGGCACAGTAAGAAATATATGTATGTTTCAAACGCACTTGCTTACAATATGTACCAACAACATTTTACCGTTCTTGCTGTCCGCTGACCCACCGCCATTCCCTTAATCGACGGGCCGCTGAACGTAAAGGGAAACTGAACAAAACAACAACTTGCTGGCTTGTCGTAGCTGAGTCGCTCAAATTGCACATTGATATATGATTTTAATATGTATGTATTGTTAATGCTAGAATATAAACTATAAACAATGTTAGAAAATAAACAAACATGTAGAATTTAAATTGTATTAAAGAATCTCAAGTTCGGAAACCCTTCGGCTGCTGTTTACAACCTGTACCACAAGTAGTAAAGGTTTTGGGTGCACCGCCCACAAAGCGGCCATCGCTGTGTAAAAGTAATCCAGGTTTTCGTAAACGTTTTGTGCGGGCCGCCCACAAAGTGCTCGATTACTACTCGATCTAAGAATTGGCATTTGCGCCACTGGGTGTATCTGCCAACGCACTCAAGCTCTCTCGCTTACGCGCTCTCTTAGTTTTTACTCTTTTATCGGGCTCATTGCATCAACTCCTTCACATTTACTTTCCTGAAACCAACATCTTTTTGATAAAGCATATTACTTTTTTCTATGTATATTTTTAATTTTTAACTTAAAATCAATATGGTAGTTTGCTGCAGCAACAATTGCTAGTTGGTTGGAACAACCAACCAAGACTTTATTCTATGTCGATTGTGTGGCAATGTGATACACATGAAATGTGCTGGCCTTACGGTCATAATACGGGACTGCTTAGTTGCAGACACAGGCCTTAAATGGTTTTGTGGGTCCTGTAATAAGGTGGAGAAGGAGTCTACTCAATTCATGAGACAGACCTATGTAGATTTTAAAACAATGCATACTGCATTTCATAACCTATATACCTCATTTAAAGAGTGGGAGTCGAAATTCAAAACCTGCAAGTAGTTGAGTGATTCGCCGAAACGAACAAAGAATTCGGGGCCTAATCCGCTCAATGTCGCTCCTGTCTTGGTCACCAAACTTCTATTGGTACCACTGATTAATCCCGCAACGGGTTCAATTGCTAGCCCGTTAATGTTATTTAACTCGCCGGCAAGTAATCCCAACAATAATCTTTCCCCTAATAACTTAACTTTTGTGCTTTCCGTTAGAAACTTCACGAGCCACACACGCAATCACTGTTGCGGCGAAGATGCGCTGTCTTAATCTAATTGGTCAACATAATCGTATGACTTAGTCCGAAAAAATGAATGTGACAATAGGAGTACCGATCTGGTACCGATGAACTAGTGAGACAGTTCTGAGGTGGGCAAGCTGAGGCCACCGGAAGGGTCGCAGGTTGCGGATAGCGCAAGGCCTCTAGTAGAGGTTAGCTGTGAATAGCTACTTGTCGTGAATAAGCAGTCCCGGACAACAGCGGGTACCACACCGATGGTGGGACCGACAAGGCGCTTGTCTGACCGCCTTCTTAATATAGTCTTACACACACCCTTCTCGTACATTTGCTCCTACCCAACTCCAAACCCCCAGATCTCACAAAGGGCAGTGGTGACGTCCTAAGGCAAGGGTGCCACTTCACCCCCCTAATGCCAGAGTGTTATGTGGTCCGTGCTCATTGGCTGGTTTGCAGTCAGGAGTATCCGACTGTATTTGAACGGAGCCTCACCGATACCTGGCCACTTCGGTGAGCATACCTGGCCCCGGCGTGTTAGTGGGGGCTATGACACGCCGGTACTACTTTCCCCTACACTCGTGGGATTCTTTATGGACACAAATAAACTTTTAAACAACATGCGGGGCTTAACCGCTTCACAGACAGCAGAGCGGATGGAAGGGGCGGCTCTGGACGAAGGTGGCAAGCTGACGCTGCGCAGGGGCCAGGCCCCTAACCCCAAGAGCACTGCTCAGCCGAAGGGCTCGTCCCCGAAGCAGAGCATCTCTAAGAGTGCAGAGACTTTCAAGTCTCCAGTGGCGGTCAAGGAAGCCACAATACGAACGGACGCAGGGGTTGGGTCTGCAGTGCCTGGCAGACAGCCCTTGTCGAGGAGAAGAGAAAGGGCTGGACCACCAGCCTGAACTTCAATGGCATCCAATTACGGGATGGGCTAGTCCTAGTGGACTGTCTGGACGAGGATGCCAGAAAGTGGCTGAAGCTGAAGGCGGCCAGCATCAGTGCCGCGGTGGGAGTTGAACTCCGTACATGCCCGCAAGAAGAAATACCGCAAGCTAACATCGTGACGGTATACCTGCCACGCACGGCTGGGGAGACTGTGGATAAATCCCTTGGGTTGCTCACTGAGCAAAACAAGGGCCTCCTCACTGAGACCTGGCGCGTGCTCAGGCGCCTAGAGACCAAGGGCGGCAAGGTGCTAACGCTTGGACTGGAGGATGAGACCCTCGTGCGTCTTAAAAGCAGAGACATGCTAGTAAGCTTCAGATTCGGCCAACTGAAGTGCCGGCTACACAAGAAGCAAGCCGCGATGGAGACGGTTGCAAAGGTGCTGGCAGACGATGTGCCTGGCACTTCATCTGAAGCCAAAGCAGCTCCCACCTGCCGCGATGAGGCAGCAGAAGCCGAAGCCATTGCAGCCTGGGAAGCCGATTTGGACTCGGGCCTGTCGCGGCTTCACTAGGCAACGAGGAAGACCACCTGTGTGACGAGCAGCCATCCGATGATGAGCAGACCGGGACGCTGTCAGAAGCATATCTGACGCTCTCGGAGGGGGAACCGGAGCTCTAAGGATGGGGGCCACCAGCGAGGCACAGATCAACCTGCATCACGCGAGGGCAGCTTCGGCTGTCATCAGCAGGTTGATCTCCAGGTCTGACCTTGGGCTGGTGCTCATTCAGGAGCCATGGGTCGTCAGAGGCAGAATCTGCGGCCTAAACCATGTAAGTTCGCAACTAGTTGCAGACATTAGGGAGACATCACCAAGAGCTTGCATCTTGGTGCGAAAGAACTCTAACTTTCTTTGTCTCTCCAAATTTCTCAGTGGGGATCTTGTAGCGGTGCAAATCACTGGCGAGTCCGGAAGTTTTGTGGTGGCTTCAGCCTATTTCCCGTGTGAAACTGCAGAAGCCCCTCCAACAGAGGTTCAGGATCTGGTGGCACACTGCAGCAGCAATAGACTCCCCTTGCTGATGGGATGCGACGCTAACGCCCACAGTGTAGCGTGGGGCAGCACTGGAAATAACAGTAGAGGTGAGTGCTTACTTGACTATCTTGTAGCTAGTGACCTTACGGTGTTCAATGTGGGGTCTGAACCCACTTTTATCACCAAAAATAGAGCCGAAGTGCTTGACATTACTTTCGAGCACCTAATGTCAAGTCCCTTGCATGATCATCAGCATGCCTGTAGAGTAGGTAAGTCGACCGAATCGGCTCTCCTAGATCTAGTAAACACCCTCCAATGCTCATTGAGGGCCAAAGAGGTTGCTCTCTGTGCCTTTATGGACATAGAGGGTGCATTCGATAACACATCACATGATGTTGTGGCTAGGGCGCTTCAGAATAAAGGGGTTGAGCCAGGACTCACTCTGTGGCTAGGCAAACTCCTTGACACTAGAATAGCGGAAGTCACTGTCAATAATTTGATGGTCAGGGCCCAAACCACCAGAGGCTGTCCACAGGGGGGTGTCCTATCACCTCTCCTCTGAAGTCTCGTGGTGGACGAGCTACTAGTTAAACTAACAGATAATGGTTTTGAATGCCAAGGCTACGCCGATGACATTACCATTGTCTGCAAAGGCCAATTCGTGAACACGCTATGCGATAGAATCACGCTGGGTCTTAGACTTTGCTTGGACTGGTGCAGTGACGTGGGGCTGAACATTAATCCAGCATAAACCACAATTGTCGCTTTCACAAATCGGTACAAGCTAAAATCCATAATACCCATATCTATTGGGGGGACGTTAATCCCACTCTCTACGGAGACAAAGTATCTAGGGATAATCCTAGACAAGAGACTACTATGGAAACAGCATGTTGAGCATGTGGTACGCAAGGCCAAACTGGCTCTAATGAGTTGTAGAACTCTCACAGGGAAAAATTGGGGGGTGTCCCCTAAAATCCTTCTGTGAATGTACACAGCAATGGTGAGGCCCTTAATCAGCTACGGCGCTGTGGTCTGGGCGCGTCGTGTAGACCTTGAGGTTTAAACGGCAACTGGGTCAACTCCAGAGACTTGCCTGCACGTGCATCCCGGGCGCAATGCATACTTGCCCGTCTTCAGCACTGGACGAACTGCTAGGACTTCCGCCTCTGCATATTTTCATCAAACACAGTGCGAACAGGTCAATTGTGAGAATGGCAGGAGCGAACGCATTCGCTTCTGTCACGAGTGCAACTGGCACACTGTTGGCCTTTCCGCAAGATGCGCAGATGGCCCGTTTTAGTTTCGTGAAGCTTTTTAAAACGGAGCTCAGTAATAAAGGAGAGTGGACTAGTCTGTCGACCACCTATAATGTGAAACCACATGCTATTAGATGGTATACGGACGGATCACTAACAGATGAGGGTGCTGGACCCCGGCTCAAATATCATGAACCCCTTGGCAGATTCGCTAGCATATTCCAAGCGGAAGTGCATGCGATTGAGAGATGTGCCTCCATAAACATCGAGAGGGAATACGATCATAGAGACATTGCCATTTTCTCTGACAGCCAGGCAGCGATCAAAGCACTCAGTGCTCACAAGATCGTCTCCAAGCTGGTGTGGCAATGTATAGAAACACTCAACAGGTTAGGCAGTTCTAACACAGTCACCATCTATTGGGTACCAGGACATGCGGGCATTCCCGGCAATGAGGTTGCCGATATCATGGCCAGGAAAGGCGCTAGCACTCCGCAGGGACTATCAGTCAGAGCAGTCGCATCGATCTGCTTAATGCTTGCGAGGATGCTTGGCGGTCTTCGCAGGGGGCAAGACATAGCAAGCGACTGCTAGGTAGCTATAACAAGAGTAGAACTGAGGACTGTCTGAAACTGAGCAAAGGATCTCTTCGGATAGTCACGGGTTTCTAGACCGGGCATTGCAGAATGCGCAAGCATCTGCACATTCTCAAGTTAGGGGAAGACAGTCTTTTTAGAATGTGTCTGGAGGTGGATGAGACTCCAGAGCACTTACTTGAGGAGTGTCCCGCCATCAGTCGACTGAGGCTCTCTCTTTTGGGGAGCCTCTCACTGTCTACAGAGGAGATGAGGGATCTCAGACCATGCCACATCATCGCGATCCTGCGATCGATTGGGCTATTTGGGGAGCTGTAACTCACATAAAGTAAGAGGGCACAATAGATCCTAGTGGTCGCAGTGCACGATCCTCAACCCAATAATAATAAATAATAATAATACTCTTCATGTTCCCACGAGTTGCATAGAAATAAGAGGTCCAGCCGGGCAGAGATCTGCAGTACCCGGGTAAGGCTGAGAAGAACAGGCGGTCGCCATCTGCCTGAGCACAACGGTTCTGCTTGATAGTCAGCATGACGGTACACAACTACGGGCATAATTCAATTGGAAGGGGGACCATAATCGAAGCAAACTATATGACCCCAAGAAACAATTTTAACTTCACTCCCACGATCCTAGGAGAACATGACTGGCGCTCAGGAGCAGAGCAGACAGCCATCAACATATGCACAGATGGCTAAAAAATGAGGGAGGTGGTCGAAGCAGCAGTGTACTGCACCGAACCACCCATGAGCCTGACATCCAAACTCTCAGACCACTGCAGCATTTTCCAAGCGGAGATATTCGCAATAAGTAAAGCAGCAGAAGCAATCCTACAAACAAACACAACACAGAAAAAATTTTTTCGTGGACAGTCAGGCGGCTATTAAAGCCTTGCAGACCCACCACATAAGATCTCGGAATATCCTGGCGAGCAGGGAAACTTTAAATGTACTCAGCACGTCTAAAAAGTGCGCATCTACTGGATTCAAAGCCATCAGGGCTTCACGCGTGAATACAACCGGTCAGATAAGAAGACATGACTATGTCGATGATGATGCTGATCAGAGTATTTTTAGCTTTTGAGGTCGAAGATAATTCATTAAATCTGCTACATTAATTTCGCAACTTCTATTTCACGACATACCCTTATACATTTACCTTTACTACTATTACCAAAACAAACTTTTACAAATAGTGCATTACATTTTACATTACATTACAGTTAACTACCACGAAACAACTAATGTAGGGACTTTAAACTTTAATTCTAGGTTAAAACATGTTAAAACTTAAAGCTAAGTCAAAACTGTTTGTGCAACATATCTACTATATAGTCGCCGTGCTCATCATCAACAAAGTCGAGTATGCGTTCGACTGCCCATTCCTCTTCAGGATCGCTCTCTA
>JAWNNU010002171.1:0-67835 GCA_035044585.1 Scaptomyza polygonia
TGGTGGTAGGGGGACTGGGGCCTGGGGGCGGTATGGGTGGGGGGCCCATCCAAATTTTTTGGTTTTCTTTACCTCCAATCTTGGCACCAAATTTGGCAGCTCTAGCTCAAAAGCTGTGGAAAATATAGGCGTTTTTGATTTCAAAATGCAGGGGGCTGGGGAACGGGGGGCGGCGTTGCTCCAAACCTTTGATGCATTTTTTGGGGGGTCGTTTCCAGTTATCTACCTACCAAATTTTGTGACTCTAGCTCAAACACTTTGGAAGATACACGCACTACCGTTTTTATCGAAGCGTTGGGGTGGTTGAGGGCGGATAGGGCACTATAGATGGGCGTGGCATCCAAAGTTTTTATGATTTTGATTTTGGGGGTTGTTAGTAGCTATTTGCTCCCCAAATTTGGTAGTTCTAGCTGTAAGGGCTTGCGAAATAGCTGGATCTATCGATTTTGCGCTATCGAGTTTATCGATTAGCCAGCCCCCTAGTTATCGTAGAGCTCCAATCTTGACACTTTAATTTACTATGCCATATATAAAAAGATTTGCAAAGTTTGAAGTCTCTAACTTGAAGGGTGTGGAAAAAAGTTGCGAACATACGGACGGACAGACGGACAGACACCATGACGGACATTGCACAAACCCAATATACTCTTTACCTTCGGTATCAAGTATAAAAAATAAGAATAAAATATTTGGCGTAAAATGTTGAGGCGCTTACGCATTTCGAGCATAGCATATACATTGCATTTCCATGCGTAGGTGTAGCTTGTCTGGCAACGCTTAAAAATATGCCAAAACGAGTGCAATATGACATGTGTTTATATGTAAGCGATCAAGCAAGAATGTCAAAAACACATGTTCACAGAACGATAGTGATCAGAAAAGTGTACTGCCTCAGCACATAGTCATTAGTATATCTCAGCTGTATACATTTTGCTAATCCTTACGCAATCACGATAATTGCGTAAATACACAGAGTAAGCGACCATGCAGCGCCATCTAGGTAATAAACGGACACAAGTGTTTACTTATCGATTGATAGGCTGCAAAAGATCAAACTAGATGGCGCTGCACCGTATTTGATAACAATAACAATTTGGCTTGGCGCCCGAGCAGCGTATTTTCCCAAGATTTTATTGGACAAAATAAATAATGCGATTTAGACTATCAGCGTTCGAGTGAAATAATATAAATTCTGAAATTTGCGTACGACAATAATCTACGTACGATAATAATATGCTATCGTACATCGTACGTAGGCACAAAACTAAAATTATAGTACGGTTGCGAACGCTGGCTGAAATAGGTTAATATCCTATACCTAACAACTAGAGGTGGGCACGGGCCGGGCTTTTATCAAGTACCCATGGGCACCCTCGGGTAACCGTGGGTTCGGGCTGAAAAATCATATTTCGGGCTGGGTGCGGGCAGTTGTGGGTTAGTCCGTTCAACCCACTGTAGCCGAAATAAAGTTAGTAAATAAATTGGTTAATATTCTGGTAAATACTTAAGTTTCCTGTTTTTTGTAACTTGGTTTACACATTCGATAAATTTTTTTATCGATCATCTATATCACTATTGTTATCTTTATTTAAAATATTAAGGGCCAGTTTCTCAATGTCCAGTTAAAGTGCCAATTATTTAATCTCCGCATAACTTTAATGCTCGTGCTAAATCAGTTTGGTTTTCTCAATGCAAAGTTAACCTTATTCGTTCAGATACTATCGCTCTAATGGTGCTGCCAACTAATTACGAGGAAATCAGCTGTTTGGTGTGGTATTTGTTTTGCTTTGTGACTGTCAAATTCGAAACAAATGCTTAAAACATTAATTTTATTGAGCGCGGCTAAAATATGTAAGCGCCAACGTGAGAAAAACGTTTCGGTTGCTGAGAAGCATGCAGTTAATGTTCTTGTGAAGTCAAACCAAAATATTTTGTATAATAATAAAACATATACAATGCAAGTGTCGGCTTGAATCAGGTAATTGCCTAACGATGGTTTTAGCGATATTTATATCGGCCCTTTAACGAACGATAACTGTTAGCCGGCACTCATGCCGTTTGCTTGTAGCGCAAAACACGGCACCACAACCCTTGCTCGGAATAAATGCGCTTTTGTTGCTCCATCTAATCAACCAACGTTAAGCTTTGCATCAAAGGCTGTTTCAAAAAAAGGTATTGATGATCTAGCTTTAAAACAGTTGGCATTTGTAGCAAAATATTTGTTGCCATTAAATGTAACTAAGTCTTAGTTGTTTTTCTTTTTATATCCATCAATGTTTATATTAACTTTATTAACAGGATCAGGTTTTCGTGGGTACATTCAAGCTGTCTTGAACATAGGTGCACAGTACGGATCGCGCGACAAAAACGATTGTGTCCCGAAAAAGCTACCAGGAAATGTAAAGGTTGCGGACTACAACAAAACATAGAATCTGCTTACAACTAATTTGTCAATCAAGTACATGGCATTTACAACAGACATGTGGAATGACCAGTTTACACAGAAAAGTGTTTTTATTACTGACAATGGGTCTTACGTTGTTGCCGCTTTCAAAAATTTTAAGAGAATTTATTGCGCCAGCCATAACTTGAACTTAGTTATCAACGAAGTTATGGAAAAGAATCCAGTTGAAGATAGTAAACTATTGATTGAGAGTTCCAAAAATCTTCTCAAATATTTTAAGCATTCAGAAATAAATCATAAACTGAGCAAATCGCTACAGCAAGATATAAAATCTCGTTGCAATTCAACATTCATAATGCTTGAAAGTATTTGCGAGGTCCAGCAAGATGTGAAGTAGGCCCGGCGGGAGCCTCCTACACATATAGACTTTAGATTAGAAACACTTACGAAACAAAGTTATGAAGAACACGTATCATGTACCATATACCTAGTATTTAATCATTAACCATATACTTATCATTTAATCATTAATTATATACTTACTATGTAATCGTTGACTACATGCTTATAATTTAATCATTATTCACGTACTTAGCATTTAATCATTACGCACATACTTATGGTTTAAGTTTACAATGAAATGAATATAAATAGAGCTGTTAGTAAAATATGGATAAGTTAATAGTATACGAAGGAGAAGAACAAACACAAGTTCGGCAGTACGTCACAGCGCAGCAAGAGAGCCGGGCAGCGAAGACGGCGACAAATGAGCGAGGGCACGCCCGCGACACGCGACCCAATTGTCGCGAGCGAGGGCAGCGAAGAAGCGCGCTGACCTGAAGTGCGAGACCGGCAAGGGAGTTGGAAAGAGGATGCGCAAGAGTTAAGACGCGATCGCGGAAGTTAAACGGCGTGAGAAGTTAGACAAGTAGGATATAGAAGATAAGAGGATATTATAGAAAATAAATTGAAAGTATGGTTTAAGAGAAAGACATGCGCGTTTTGCCTGGGAGTTACTGATGCTGGGCAGAGGGTTGATGCGCTAAAGAAATCGGTGGTCGGCGTTTAACAAAGTGACTGCGCGATTTGCGGGGCTGGAGGCGACAGTACAAAGGTTGACCTTGTACGACCCCTAACCGCTGAGGTGCTCGTTTGCTGTACTTGTCTTAAGACACCGGGTCGAACATCGCGATACTTACCTCCACTTCGCGAGCGTTCCTTGATATTGAATACAAATATCTTGTGACGTGGGCCGTGGACAGACTGAGATCTGTACCCCGGCAAAATAACTACTTTACAAAGAAATAAAAACTTTACTTGTATCAAAAAACGAGCTAAGACTACGTCTGATATTGACTTTACTTTAATAAAAAGTCTAATTCACTTTCTAAAACCATGTACAGATTGTTCAATTAACATATTATCTGATAAAAAGCAAACAATTGATATATTAGCTTAATGGTTCGAAAAACTTAAAAAACATTGCAAATGTAATGAAACAGTTAAAGGAGAAAACCTTTTATTCTTTAGAAAAACGTTTTCAGTCAAGTTAAGTTAATTTAATTGGATTATTTTGAAACCCTCCCCTTTAAGAGTTAAGTTTTTTATCAGGAGAAAAAAAAATTTCATGTTTTAGAAAAAGTGAAATGCAAGATGATTGAAAATCGCGATATGTTAAAAGACAATCTTGATGACTCGCAAACTAAAAACTGTTCACCAAAAACGAGTTTCAAGAGTTTTTTTGACACGCACCAACAAAAAAATATATAAAACTCGACAAAAATGCAATTGATTTAGAAATTAAAAAATATTATGCCACAACTTCTCATTCAAACTTGCTAATTCTAAATTTTTGGAAACAAGCAACTGACCTCAAAATATTGCAAGTTGTGGCTAAAAATATGTTATGCATTCCTGTAAGCTCTGCGTCAAGCGAGCGAGTTTTTTCTTCATCTGGTAAAATTCTCAATGAAAGACGCACAAGACTTTCACGTGCGAATTTGGATAAGCTACATTTTTTGTACAAAAATATGTAATTTTGTTTAATAATAATAAAAAATTAAATTTTTGAGAAAAGTTCTAATAGCTTACATGTAAGAAGGCTCTAGTCGACTAGAAGGTAACCTAAACGTAGTTGCAAAAAATTTTACTCCATGCGCCCTAAAAGTATGCTTCAAATAATAATCAATTGAAACAAAACTTAAAAGTGATTTACATTTATGGTCTCTCCGGCGTTTCTGAACCGATTTTGACGAAATTTTGAGAAAAATTCTTTCGTTACCCTTTTTTCCAACCCCCATTTTTAAGTTTTCCGAATTCGATATTATTTTAATAATTTCCATGTATTTATCGGAAACCAGAATAGTTATCGATAATTTGAAACAAACTTGTTCTGCTCATGGTATAGGAGAACTTATATTCCAAACCTGAAGTCTCTAGCTCTTGTACTCTCTGGGATCTACGCGTTCATACAGACTGACAGACGGACGGACATGGCCATATCGACTCGGCTATTGATGCTGATCAAGAATATATACACTTTATGGGGTCGGAGATGCTTCCTTCTGCCAGTTACATACTTTTGCATAAAACCATTATACCCTGATTTACCCATTTTATGGGTTCAGGGTATAAAAATTAGGCCCATGCCCATCTCTAATCGAAACGACTCCAATATTTAATAAAAACAATTCTAAGGCTAATTAAATGTTAGAGAAAAAAATCCGCAAGCCACAGAAATAATGACATTATTTAAATTATAAATATATGAAATTCAATATATAACAATGAATTAAAAATTACACTTTTCTAAAAGCTCATAAAACAACCGGAAAGATTTATTTAAAAACATTAAGCATACTGACATTCTTACCCAACAGGAAAATGAAAGCAAAATGCATTTCTGGCGACTTTAAACTGGGATTATAAAAATTTAATTCAATTTGAAAAACATAAAACTTGCTTTATTAACTGTATGCTTTATAATAATAACCTAAAATAAATATCATCGAAATCAGTTGAAAGAAACACATCTCAGAAGATTATGTCAAGCATACTAAGGGTCGGTTTCTCAATGTCCGGTTAGCGTAACTATCCCAAGTTTAGTCAAAATTGAGTTTCTTAATGTGGGTTTAGGGCTTAGCGTGCGATAAACTTAACTGATGCCTGAGTGCCAGCTTATATATATGCTTCGTTAAAGATATAAATATCGCTTAAAACATCGTTAGGCAAACACCTGACTCAAGCAGACACTTGCATTGTATTTATTTTATATTTTATCCAAAATAATTTGATTTGACTCCACAAGAACATCAACTGCATGCTCCTCAGCAACCGAAACGTTTTTCTTACGTTGCCGATTATATTTTTCAGCCGGGCCCAATAAAATTAATGTTTAAAGCATTTGTTTCCGATTTGGCAGTCACAAAACAAAAACAAAAACCATAGCAAACAGCTGATTTCCACGTAATGGGTTGGCAGCACCTTTAGAGCGATAGTATCTAAACGAATATGAATTGAGAAAACCAAACTAATTTCACACGATTATTTAAGTTGTGCCGAGATAAACTAATTGGCACTTTAACTGGACATTGCGAAACCGGCCCTTAGTAGTGCAGGCTTTATCTATTTAAGCGTGCACAAACATACATATGTACATACAATCAAACAGTCATGATTTCAGAATATCTACTATTCTACTATTGGGCTTTCACGACAAGATCCCTTTTTGTATATAAGTTTGACTTGCTTATTAAATTAAAGTCAACTTTTTTAAAATAGCGCTGGCTGCGTGGCTTTCGGCGTCTTTAGTAGTTTTATGGTGTTTACACTTGTTATAGTTTTTATATTTTACTTTGACTTGAAGATGAAATTTTTATAACTTTACATACATACGTCTTTCGTTGGTGACGGTTGTGTTTTTGAGCGCTCTCAATAAGTTATTGTTTTCTTGTGTTTGTGCACTAAGTGTTACTTGGTTTTATTTGGTAAACGATTCTAGCAGTGATCGCAAATATACGTTGTATATATTTACGTGTGCTTAATAATAGTTGCTGACTTAATTTACATTTTAAGTCGCAGTAGAACCAACGCTGCAGTTGCTTAAAAAAAAACATATGTACATACATACGTATATTTGCATTTGCTTATTCTGTGCTTGTTCTGTGTTTTCTTTCATCCACTAACAACAAACAGCTTGTCTTATTTTCTTGCTCTTGCACTCCAGCATCAGTCCTCTCACGCTAACGTCCGCTCTTATCCGAAGTACTTGTAGTTGTATCTGCCAACGCACTCAAGCTCTCTCGCTCTCTTGGTTTTTACCGTTTGATCGTGCTCATTGCATCCTCCTTCACACTTACTTTCGTGAACCCTACATCTTTTTGATAAAGCATATTCCTTTTTTTCTTGTTATTAATATTTTTATTTATTCAAATTAAATTCAATATGCTAGTTTGTTGCAGCAACAACTGCAAATTGGTTGGATCATCCAACCAAGACTTTATTCTGTGCAGATTGTGTGACAATGTAATACACATGAAGTGTGTCGGCTTTACGGCCAAAATACGGGACTGTTTACTTGCAGATATTGGCCTTAAATGGTTTTGTCAGTCCTGTAATGAGGTTGAAAAGGAGTCTACTCAATTTATGAGACAGACATATGCAGGTTTTAATACAATGCATACTGCATTTAATAACCTGCATACTTCCTTTAACGAGTTGCAGTCGAGCTTCAAAAAAGGCAAGTTGTTGAGTAATTCGCCGAAGCGTAAAAAGACTTCGCGGCCTAATCCGCTCATTGTTCCTCCAGTCTTGGTCACCACTCCCCTTTTGGTACCAGTCACTAATCCCCCAACGGGTTCAACTGCTAGCCCGTTAATGCATTTTAACTCGCCGGCAAGAAATCCAAACACTAATCTTTCCCCGATTTTAACATCCGAGCTTTCTGTTCAAACAGCTTGTGTGCCTATTAAGCCTACCGAAAGTACACCGGGGGCTCACAAGCCTCTTGTTGTTGTGCCTTTGAAAAAATTTATTTTCGTGTCTAGGCTAGCATCCGACACTTCTTTGGAAGATGTGAGTGCCTATGTTAAGAGTTAAATAGACTCCCTACTTATTTCTGTTGAAAAGTTTAAATTTAAACAAGCCCGAAGTATATCTTCTTTCAAATTGAGTGTTCCGCCCGAACTTTTCTCGACAATTTGTTCTAAAAAGTTTTGGCCACCGCAGCTCATTGTTAAGGAGTTTGTGAATAGGCTTAAAATTAATAATAACGATAGTAGGCTCAGTAGTGCACCAACTGTTAGCCATCCTGTTGCCTCAACTTCGGCGGCAAAAAACTAACAAAAGTAGTTAGCTTGGCCTATCAAAATTTTCGAGGCCTTGAAACTAAACTTTCTTAAAATGTTCAAAATGTAAAATCATGTCCTTTTGTCGAGGTACCCCTCATACTGCTCACTACTTGCTTGATGCTTCACCACATGTCCGCGTTTTTGAAATCAAAGACTTAGGAATCATTCTTGATAGCAAATTAAAATTTGATTCTCACATATCGTCGATGGTAAATAAAGCCATAAATGTACTTGGCTTCATCAAGCGGTGGTCAAAAGAGTTTAATGATCCTTACACCACTAAAACGCTATATACATCCCTAGTACGTCCCATCCTAGAGTATGGATCTTGTGTGTGGTTCCCGCAATATGGAATTCACCAGGATAGAATTGAATCTGTGCAGAAGAAATTTCTTCTGTTTGCACTTAGAAGATTTAACTGGGTTCCTGGAATAGATGTACCCCCGTATTCAAGCATACTTCTTCTAATTAATCTTCCTTCTCTCTTGAACCGTAGAATTATGCATGGTGTAGAATTTGTCACTAATCTACTTAATGGAGAAATCGACTCATCAGTTCTTTTAAGTCGAATAAAATAAAACGTTCCTATTAGATCTACCCGAAACTTTTTACCTCTTAGCCTCGATCGTTGCTCAAGCAACTATTTAATTTATTAACCATTTCGAGTTATGTGTTCTGACTATAACAGGCTTTATTCCCTTGTCTCTTTGAAGACCTCAACTGCATTACTAAAACACTCGATTCTCGTTATCAAATCGTAACCACTAATCACAAATCTACCGTTGGTCTGATTGGGTTTTCCTTGGTTTTTCCCAATCCATGCAACAAATGTTGGACCACTAATTTTCTTATTGAACTTCCCAGAGCTTTAACGTTAACTATTTCACGTTTTTATTTTAATTTAATTTCAGATCTTCATAATATTTTAAACTTTACTTTAAATTAAATTATTTTTTCTATAATTATTTTAAATTAATTTTATTTTCATGTCAGCTGCTCATAGTTGACAATAAATAAATAAATAAATGCCGTATCCCGAGGCATCTGTTGTCAAATCAAATAGTTTTTTGAAGTCCGGATATCTCAAAATTACATATTCGGAGGCTTGTATATACCTCAGTTTACAGAACGCTTCTGTTTGCTTCTGTGTTAGTTCTATAACCTCTTTTCTCGACTGATTGGCACTTATTTTGCCATTATTGCCTTTTAAGACGTCCGTTAGGGGTCTGGCGATATCAGCGAATTTCTTGATAAAACACATGTAATATTTGGCTAATCCTAAATGATCTAAGGACAAACAGTGTATTTGGGTTTTGGAAGCTTTTTATAGCTAGAACTTTTTCTGGTGTAGCTTGATTTCCACATCTGAATCCCAGATATTCCACCGTTCCACGGTGCGCTTTTCAGACTGAATAGGAGCCTACAAAACTCGTACTTTCCATTGTTTAGAGAAAACGCGGTTTTTTCCTTGCCTCTTCCTGTCAGTTCTCTCTGGTGAAAGCCTGATTTAAGGTCCAGTGTTGTAAAATACTAA
This sequence comes from Scaptomyza polygonia, assembly GCA_035044585.1. NCBI lineage: Eukaryota > Metazoa > Arthropoda > Insecta > Diptera > Drosophilidae > Scaptomyza > Scaptomyza polygonia. Next base: position 9,287 of record JAWNNU010002171.1, read on the forward strand.
GCCTCATCCATGTTTGCTAATATAACTGAAAATTTAGGAAGTGGGTGTCTGTCGATCACCGTTTTTTCAATCAGTTTCCTGAAGTCGATGACCATTCTCTTTTTTTTTGTATCCGAGCTCATCAACACTTGTTTTATCAACAACCCAGATGAGATTTTTGTAAGGCGATTTTGATTGTCGAATGATGCCGTTTTCGAGAAGTTGTTTAACCTCTAAATTGACAAAATCAGCCTCACCCATGGGGTATGGGTATTACTTTGAGTACACTGGCACACAGTCTGTTCGGATGGTAGCCACAGTTTTGATATTGTACTGTAGGGACTAGTTTGGGTCCGCAAACGCATTTGATCTGTTTTTGATAATTTTTTTTAATAGATTCTTTTATAGGTAAAGGCACGTCTGAATCGTTGACCTGAGTGTTATTTACGCGTGGGCAAGTTTTTAAATTGAGCGACTTGGTGCCGCCCTTAAACCTAATGATACCGTTATTTAAATCAAGCTGAGCATTGACTTGCATAAGAAAATCAAGTCCCACTATACCATCAAAGTCTTTTACAGTTGTTAGTATGAAGAAAAAGGATGTTTCATTGAACACTTTTATCGGAATTTTTTTTAAAATTTGTGTACCCCCATGGATGGATTTAACGTGGAAAGGTTTCTCAACTGGTTTAACATTTCGTAATTCTAACAAGAGTCTGATATAATTTGAAGGTATCCGGTATCCGGTATCAATTTGAAGTTTAATAGGGCGTTTACACTGGCACTGCTTCTTTGAGTTAGTGCGTTAAGGGCAACAAGCAGATTTTTTCCCAGATTTGTGTGGTCAACTGCTGCCACACACATGTTAATTTCTTAACGCAATAACTCACTTTTGAGCCAATGTAAACACCAATTCTGAGTTATTGAGTCGATGACGATATCGATAGCAAACTCAATGTAATGTAAACGCCCTATAAGAACTAATCCGATGTTCGATGAACGGGAGGAAGTACTTATTCCTAAAAAATTGCACGAATATTTAAATACGTCATCCTCCAATCCTTGAACATTTTCGTCGCCCTGAGACTGATAATCATTATCGCCAGTGCCTTGCTCTTGAGCTGAAAAATGTATATTCTGACTGCTCTGAGTTGAATTTGTTTTTCTGTTAAAGTTAGTTTGCTGCCAAAAACATTGTAAAGTAGTTAATTATGCCGAGGTACAGATCCCAGTTTGTCCAAGGCCCACGTCACAAGATGGGTGTATCTGCCAACGCACTCAAGCTCTCTCGCTTACGCGCTCTCTTGGTTTTTACTCTTTTATCGGGCTCATTGCATCAACTCCTTCAGATTTACTTTCCTGAAACCAACATCTTTTTGATAAAGCATATTACTTTTTTCTATGTATATTTTTAATTTTTAACTTAAAATCAATTTGGTAGTTTGCTGCAGCAACAATTGCTAGTTGGTTGGAACATCCAACCAAGCCTTCATTCTATGTCGATTGTGTGGCAATGTGATACACATGAAATGTGCTGGCTTTACGGCCAAAATACGGGACTGCTTAGTTGCAGACACAGGCCTTAAATGGTTTTGTGGGTCCTCTAATGAGGTAGAGAAGGAGTCTACTCAATTCATGAGACAGACCTATGTAGATTTTAAAACAATGCATACTGCATTTAATAACCTACATACCTCATTTAAAGAGTTGGAGTCGAACTTCAAAACCTGCAACTAGTTGAGTGATTCGCCGAAACGAACAAAGACTTCGCGGCTTAATCCGCTCAATGCCCCTCCAGTCTTGGTCACCAAACTTCTATTGGTACCACTGATTAATCCCGCAACGGGTTCAATTGCTAGCCCGTTAATGTTATTTAACTCGCCGGCAAAAAATCCCAACAATAATCTTTCCCCTAATAACTTAACTTCTGTGCTTTCCGTTAGAAACTTCACGAGCCACCCACGCAATCACTGTTGCGGCGAAGATGCGCTGTCTTAATTTAATTGGTCAACATAATCGTATGACTTAGTCCGAAAAAAATGCATGTGACAATAGGAGTACCGATCACCAGCATATGCAGGTACAGGCATACTCGGCTAGCTGCTTAGAAGTTATTTGAGAACATTTATTCAAGAGCGACGGTCGTGTATATCAATTCGAGAAAAATTCACACGTGATCAAAAGTTAAATTTTATTCAGATTTCGATTTACTTTACAACATAATAAATTGATAGTTACAATTATAAGATCAGTGCCAGTGCAGGTAAACCTGAAGTGCGAATTATTGTGTTCAGTTTTTTTATGATTACATTAGCAGGTGGAGTTAGTAAACCAAAATTACACTTCCCTTGGGCCTGGCAATTGTGTGGACAAGAATAGAAGACATCTGCATACGGAACAACGTGGGTTAAATTCAACAAACAATTACCGCGAAGCAGCATTAGCGCATGTACATATATATATATATATGTATATATGCAGGCGCATACCTTGCATTAGACAGCGCTGACACACGCGGGTGCTGAGCTTCGCGGCAATCAGACCTAACCTCGGCGGTGCATCATTTACTTCGTATACATGGCTGGTCGCTCATATATATGAATAGGACTTTATTTGTAAAAATATAAATATAAAAGAAAGAAGGAAGACACCAGCAAATCAACAGTAACAATTAAAATATGAGATTGAAGTTAACGATCGTATGACCTTGGTGCAAGGTCAGTCCAAGTTATAGTTTTTTTTTTGTGAATGATATTTTGACAGAGGTAACCAGTACGTTAGAGTTTCTCTTGTTGCTATGATTCGCTTCCACCGCTATTAAATTTCACGTTCAAGGCCAAGTCTGAGCACCTTAATATGATCATATGTTAGTTAAATCGCTGCTACAGTAGTGTCAAACAATAGTTGTTATACTATTAACCCTCATCCTGTATTTTGGGCAAATTTTGCCCAAACACGTTTTTATCTATACGAATCTGGCGTAAATTTAGCGATATCGGCATGAAATTTCTAGAGAATTATTTTATAAGGCAGATTAAGCTGTGTTGTAAAAATTAATATTGTGGCTCCATCAGGGACTCTCCCATTGAGAAAGTAACGAATCTTGTAATTTGGGCTAATTTTGCCCAATACAATTTTCCGGTGTTTCTGGAAGCCATATTTAGACCAATGTTCATCAAGCCTCAAACAATCATTCAAATAAACTTGAGACAAACCCAAATTTTTTTTAGTGCAGTCTCGTCTGCAAAAAAAACAACAAAATACCTACAAACTTCGTAGCCCAACAACAAAAATATCAAAGATCCGTTACATTGACGATCAAAAAAGAAATACGAAATTTTTTTTGTGTAATTGTATTGCTTATGGAAAGAGCAGTTCATGTATACATAAACTGCTCGCCTAACATAACAGTTATTTGTGTGTACGAGTGAAAACAAAAGAGACAACTGTGCAAATGTGCCTATGGCGTTGATTATGACAAATGTATTGTGTTTTGTTTTTCAAAGTCAAATAAGTAAATAGATCTTTTCATAGTAAGTTTACTTAGGAAAAGAAAAAACAATGCCCAAAAAGGTATGTTACAAATATGCATATACTTTTCCATAAAACGCGTATATAAATTAATTTCAATTAGTTGGCGGCGCTTACTCGATGCCAAATAGAAGAGCTGCTCGGCGAATCAGAAAGTGATGCTGAAGGGCGTATCACTGACCATGAAAGCTCTCTTGAAGATTTTGAAATCTCATCAAATGAAGGATCAGTGACATGTATTTCCATATCTGAGGGAGAAAGTGTTAACTCCGATGAACAACAAGTTTCTGTTCCAGCGCAAGACCCATCTCCTGGATTTATTTCTAAAGACAAAAAAACAATTTGGTACGAAAAATGTGGCAGCGCATTGGTTGGTAGAAAAACGCAAGAAAACATAATTACTACTACTCCAGGACCAACTCAATATGCCATTCCACGTGTTAGCGATATCAAATCTACATTTGTTTACAGTTGTTTATGACAAAGGAGATTCAAATTATTATTATAAGGATGACAAATATTGAAGGTATTCACCGTATTTTGAAAATTTTGCACATTACAAACTTATTTATACATTAATAGGTATAAAAGTGTTTGGAGAAGCTTGGAAGGAAATTAACCATGCTTCCTCGGTTGCATATTTCGGATTGCTGTTATTAGCTGGCATGTATCGCTCTTGTGGTGAAGCAATGGAATGTTTATGGGACGATCTGAAAGGAAGACCCATATTCAAAGTGAGTGGTACTCGAACTTGCAGAAGGACTCAAAGGCCGAAATATAACTTGCGATAACTTTTTCACCTCATACGATCTTGCTGTTGAGCTGCTGAAAAAGAAAATGACAATAGTTGGGACTGTCCGTAAAAATAAATTGTTTCTACCTCCACATATTTTCGACATGAGAAAAAAACCTATATTTTACTCAGAGTTTCTTTTTGAACATAAATATAAGGTTACATTAGTAGCTTATGTTCCAAAAAAATATCGGTGCGTATATCTTATAAGCACATTCCACCAAGACGCAAAACCACACGATAAACAGTCGAAGAAACCAGAAATAATATAGTATTATAACCATACAAAGGCTGGGGTGGATACACTAGACCAACTGGTTGCCACATATACTTGCAAGCGGAAGACTAATAGATGGCCTGTAGTTCTATTCGCAAATATTCTTGATGTGTCTGCATGCAATGCTTTTGTGATTTGGACAGCAATAAAACCCGAGTGGTTTTATTTTTCGTCGCAGACTCTTTTTGGAAGAGCTGGTATTTGAGCTTTTGAAAGAGGAAAAGCAGGAGCGTAAGACACAGCCATATGTCACTGTAGCTAAGAAGCTTACTCACCCGCAAGAAGAGAAAAAAATAAAGAGAGCCCGTTGTCATTTCTGTGAAAACAAAACTAACAGCACTAAATACAATACAAAATGTAAGAACTGTAACTTATTCGTGTGCAAAAATCATTCCACTACAGAAATTATATGTAATGCTTGCAACAAAATGTAATTAAACTAGTAAAATTATATTGGGCAAATTTGGCCCGAAATACAAGATTCGTTGTTTTTATACTCGATACCGAAGGTAAAGAGTATATTGGGTTTGTGCAATGTCCGTCATGGTGTCTGTCCGTCCGTCCGTCTGTCCGTCTGTATGTTCGCAACTTTTTTCCACACCCTTCAAGTTAGAGACTTCAAACTTTGCAAACCCCTTTATCTATGGCATAGTAAATTAAAGTGTCAAGATTGGAGTTCTACGATAACTAGGGGGCTGGCAAATCGATAAACTCGATAACGCAAAATCGATAGATCCAGCTATTTCGCAAGCCCTTACAGCTAGAACTACCAAATTTGGGGAGAAAATAGCTATTAACAATCCCCAAAAAACTGCATCAAAAATTTTGGAGCCACGCCCACCCATTCCGCCCCCAGCCCCCCCGCAGTTTAACACTAAAAATGCCTATATCTTCTACAGTTTTTGAGCTAGACCCACCAAATTTGGTGCCAAGATAGGTGTTGACGATCTCCAACCAAATTCATAAAAACTTTGGATGCCACGCCCATCTATACTGCCCTATCCGCCCTCAACCACCCCAACGCTTCGCTAAAAACGGTAGTGCGTGTATCTTCCATAGTGTTTGAGCTAGAGTCACAAAATTTGGTAGGTAGATAACTGGTAACGATCCCCCAAAAACTGCATCAAAGTTTTGGAGCCCCACCCACCCATTCCGCCCCCAGCACCCCCGCAGTTTAAAAACAGAAATGCTTATATCTTTTACAGTTTTTGAGTTAGAGCCACCAAATTTTGTGCCAAAATAGGTGATTATAACCCCCAAAAAAATTCATAAAAACTTTGGATACCACGCCAATCCATACTGCCCAAGCTGCCCCAAACCGCCCCAATGCTTCACTAAAAACGGGAATGCGTGTATTTTCCAAAGCGTTAAGGCTAGAGTCACCAAATTTGGTAGGAAAATAGCTATTAACGATCGTCAAAAAACTGCATCAAAGTTTTGGAGCCACGCTCCCCCGTTCCCCAGCCCCCTGCATTTTGAAATCAAAAACGCCTATATTTTCCACATTTTTTGAGCTAAAGACGCCAAATTTGATGCCAAGATTGGTGATGAAGAAACCCAAAAATTTTGGATGGCGGCCCCACCCATACCGCCCCCAGCCCCCCCTTCACCATATTCTACTAACTTTGAGCTAGAGTCACCAAATTTGGTATGAAGATAGCAATTAACATCATAAATAGATCTACAGCAAAACTTTGGACGCCACGCCCCCCATACCAGCCCCCAGCCCCCCTTCCACCATATTCTACTAACTTTGAGCTAGAGTCACCAAATTTGGTATGAGGATAGCAATTAACATCATAAATAGATCTGCAGCTAAACTTTGGACGCCACGCCCCCCATACCAGCCCCCAGACCCCAGCCACCCTTCCACCATATTCTACTATTTTTGAGCTAAAGTCTCCAAATTCGGTTTGAGGATAGCTATTGACATGATACATAGATCTGTAGCAAAAATTTTGATGCCACGCCCCCATACCGCCCCAGCCCCTACCTTTAACAAACTTTGAGCTAGAGTCACCAAATTTGGAAGGAAGATAGCTTTTTGGCATCCCCATCTGCACCAGACAATCGTTGAGGCAGCGTACACCCCTGCCGTATCCACACACCATTGCAATCAGCTCTCTTTTAATCTGTTTTACTACTGGTATCGAGTATACCGCAGTCGGGTGCGTCCGACTGCAACGTTTCTACTTGTTTTTTATTTTACAGGATGAGGGTTAAGTCAAATTCTAATTAAGATTGCAAACCCCTTTGTTAAGTTAAGTAATTATGATTTTTTTTATGAGTGATGGTGGCCGATGGTAATGTAAATTAGTATTCATGTACATACATTGATATGCAGTATTCTTATATTTATTTTATTTGTATAACAGAATTAACATGAGCAACAACAACAACATGGATGGATTTAACGTGGAAAGGTTTCTCAACTGGTTTAACATTTCGTAATTCTAACAAGAGTCTAATATAATTTGAAGGTATCCGGTATCCGGTATCAATTTGAAGTTTAATAGGGCGTTTACACTGGCACTGCTTCTTTGAGTTAGTGCGTTAAGGGCAACAAGCAGATTTTTTCCCATACAAAAAGTAGTGGTGCCAAAAGTTGTAAGTATATAATCGGGTATATTTTCGAACTATCACCACTAAATAAATGAAATCAATAAAAGTTATCAAAAATTGGCAAAAATGTCACGACAAAATTGTATGTTAAGGGTTTTTTACTATGCTATACATTAGGACTCATTTCAACAAAATTAAAGGATCTGATCGGAGATTTGTGTGGTCAACTGCTGCCACACACATGTTAATTTCTTAACGCAATAACTTACTTTTGAGCCAATGTAAACACCAATTCTGAGTTATTGAGTCGATGACGATATCGATAGCAGACTCAATGTAATGTAAACGCCCTATAAGAACTAATCCGATGTTCGATGAACGGGAGGAAGTACTTATTCCTAAAAAATTGCACGAATATTTAAATACGTCATCCTCCAATCCTTGAACATTTTCGTCGCCCTGAGACTGATAATCATTATCGCCAGTGCCTTGCTCTTGAGCTGAAAAATGTATATTCTGACTGCTCTGAGTTGAATTTGTTTTTCTGTTAAAGTTAGTTTGCTGCCAAAAACATTGTAAAATAGTTAATTATGCCGAGGTACAGATCCCAGTTTGTCCAAGGCCCACGTCACAAGATATTTAGATTTAATATCAGGGACGCTCGCGTGTGGGTGCACCGCCCACAAAGCGGCCATCGCTATGTAAAAGTAATCCAGGTTTTCGTAAACGTTTTGTGCGGGCCGCCCACAAAGTGCTCGATTACTACTCGATCTAAGAATTGGCATTTGCGCCACTGGGTGTATCTGCCAACGCACTCAAGCTCTCTCGCTTACGCGCTCTCTTGGTTTTTACTCTTTTATCGGGCTCATTGCATCAACTCCTTCAGATTTACTTTCCTGAAACCAACATCTTTTTGATAAAGCATATTACTTTTTTCTATGTATATTTTTAATTTTTAACTTAAAATCAATATGGTAGTTTGCTGCAGCAACAATTGCTAGTTGGTTGGAACATCCAACCAAGCCTTCATTCTATGTCGATTGTGTGGCAATGTGATACACATGAAATGTGCTGGCTTTACGGCCAAAATACGGGACTGCTTAGTTGCAGACACAGGCCTTAAATGGTTTTGTGGGTCCTCTAATGAGGTAGAGAAGGAGTCTACTCAATTCATGAGACAGACCTATGTAGATTTTAAAACAATGCATACTGCATTTAATAACCTACATACCTCATTTAAAGAGTTGGAGTCGAACTTCAAAACCTGCAACTAGTTGAGTGATTCGCCGAAACGAACAAAGACTTCGCGGCTTAATCCGCTCAATGTCACTTGGTCTAATAACCCCTATTGGTACCACTCATTAATCCCCCAACGGGTTCAATTGATAGCCCGTTAATGTTATTTAATTCGCCGGCAAAAAATCCCAACAATAATCTTTCCCCTAATAACTTAACTTCTGTGCTTTCCGTTAGAAACTTCACGAGCCACCCACGCAATCACTGTTGCGGCGAAGATGCGCTGTCTTAATTTAATTGGTCAACATAATCGTATGACTTAGTCCGAAAAAAATGCATGTGACAATAGGAGTACCGATCACCAGCATATGCAGGTACAGGCATATTCGGCTAGCTGCTTAGAAGTTATTTGAGAACATTTATTCAAGAGCGACGGTCGTGTATATCAATTCGAGAAAAATTCACACGTGATCAAAAGTTAAATTTTATTCAGATTTCGATTTACTTTACAACATAATAAATTGATAGTTACAATTATAAGATCAGTGCCAGTGCAGGTAAACCTGAAGTGCGAATTATTGTGTTCAGTTTTTTAATGATTACATTAGCAGGTGGAGTTAGTAAACCAAAATTACACTTCCCTTGGGCCTGGCAATTGTGTGGACAAGAATAGAAGACATCTGCATAAGGAACAACGTGGGTTAAATTCAACAAATAATTACCGCGAAGCAGCATTGGCGCATGTACATATATATATATATGTATATATGCAGGCGCATACCTTGCATTAGACAGCGCTGACACACGCGGGTGCTGAGCTTCGCGGCAATCAGACCTAACCTCGGCGGTGCATCATTTACTTCGTATACATGGCTGGTCGCTCATATATATGAATAGGACTTTATTTGTAAAAATATAAATATAAAAGAAAGAAGGAAGACACCAGCAAATCAACAGTAACAATTAAAATATGAGATTGAAGTTAACGATCGTATGACCTTGGTGCAAGGTCAGTCCAAGTTATAGTTTTTTTTTTGTGAATGATATTTTGACAGAGGTAACCAGTACGTTAGAGTTTCTCTTGTTGCTATGATTCGCTTCCACCGCTATTAAATTTCACGTTCAAGGCCAAGTCTGAGCACCTTAATATGATCATATGTTAGTTAAATCGCTGCTACAGTAATGTCAAACAATAGTTGTTATACTATTAAGTCAAATTCTAATTAAGATTGCAAACCCCTTTGTTAAGTTAAGTAATTATGATTTTTTTTATGAGTGATGGTGGCCGATGGTAATGTAAATTAGTATTCATGTACATACATAGATATGCAGTATTCTTATATTTATTTTATTTGTATAACAGAATTAACATGAGCAACAACAACAACATCATCAACATCTTTGGGCCCAACGATACAGTGATGCTACACAAGTAAAGTAAAGCGTATAAACAATTGGAATTTGTGAGTAAATCTGATATTATTGAATATTGCTATCAATACATGGAGTTATACGTACACATAAACAGCTATTACATTTTTTTTTGTTATCTTATTTGAAAAGATCACGGCTAACCACTTCCTATCCAGTCATGCTTATAACTAAAATTCTTCTTTGTTTTTATGGATAAGTGTAACGACATATATTTAAAAAAAATAGTTTAATAGATACTTTTAGACACGTACATGAATATTATTAGAGAATATGAATGAATTTATAATGGAAACACCAGTCTCGAGAGTGACTTACAAATTTTTGATAATGAACCTAGAAATTAAGTTGAATTTGAAGAAATGAATACATACAAGAAGAAAATGAAGACCGCTTAATCTTTTAATATGTATATCCGCTAAGTAATCATGCCGAAACTTCATAGCATGCCATAAAGGACTAAAAGCCTTTAGTATAGGGACAACGCACGTAACATAGCAGTTGTCATGGTCGGGTGGGTACAGACAGAGAGCAACTAACACCTCTAACTTCTCTTATAGACCATAAGCAGCATAAACATATTCTCGATTTGATTGCGTCGGTATCTGATTTCCTTTTATTTCTTGTTATGGATAAACATGATATTTTTTCTTTTGGTTGTTTATAGATAATCCTTTAGTATTCTGTCGCGCATTAATATTTTTATTGTGGTAGTGTAACTGTGTAGTTGGGTGAGGAAGAATTCCGACCGATCCGACGAGCTAGTTCCGAGCATAGCAAGAATGCGCAACCCCAAGTCCGGCTACACCACGCGAATTGTACTGTGAACACTACATGCCTACGTTAAGAGTAAAATAGACTCCCCACTTATTTCTGTTGAAAAGTTTAAATTTAAACAAGCCCGAAGTATATCTTCTTTCAAATTGAGTGTTCCGCCCGAACTTTTCTCGACAATTTGTTCTAAAAAGCTTTGGCCGCCGCAGCTCATTGTTAAGGAGTTTGTGAATAGGCTTAAAATTAATAATAACGATAGTAGGTTCAGTAGTGCACCAACTGTTAGCCATCCTTTTGCCTCAACTTCGGCGGCAAAAAACTAACAAAAGTAGTTAGCTTGGCCTATCAAAATTTTCGATGCCTTGAAACTAAACTTTCTTAACTATATGTAAACAGCTTATCCTTCGACTCACAAATAGTCGCACTTAAAGAAACCTGGTTAAAACCTGATATATCTGATTATTCCGTTTTGCCTAATAAGTTTAGCTTGTACGGATGCGATCGCACCTGCCGTAAGGGAGGCGGTGCTCTCATTGCTGTTGACTCTTGTATTTCCTCTGAACAGATTCATTCTCATGATCTCCCGGGTATTGAGTTCATATGTGTTAAAATATTATTTAGTGGCCGCTCACTGTATATTACTTGTTCATATATCCACATTCTGAAAATAATATTTACATATCCCATCTGAATGCACTGCAACTTGTTTCGTCGTTGTTAAAGGATGTGGATCAACTTATAGTGGTTGGTGATTTTAATTTGCTACATGTTGTATGGTCTGTGAATGATACATCTTAGGCGCAATTACCGGCCACTTCTGATGATTTTATTGATAATTTTCTAGAGTTAGGCCTATCACAAGTTAACAGGGTGCATAACTGTTGTAATAAAATGTTAGATTTGATGTTTCTTTCTGACTCGGATTGTAGTAATGTTAGTAGCGTACCCCCTCTAGTGCTTCCCGAAGATACCTACCATCCAACCTTAGAACTTTCCTTTGGAATTCTTAACTCTAGTCTAGCATCTAATATTTCTTTAAAGATCCATTGTTTTCGTAAAACTGACTCTACTTAATTGAATGATCTTCTTCAACACACTAATTGGTCTCACCTTTATTCTTGTAGTGATATAGAAACTGCCATTGCCCCTTTTTACAGGACTTTGAACTCGCATTTGGATATATGTGTTCCCCTCACTTGTCCTTCAAGTGAAAATAAACCACCTTGGATTACAAGGGAACTATTAAAATTGAAAAACCTGATAACAAGATCCTATAATACAAATTTAAAAATCTGGAAATACTATAGATTTATCCTCGTGTATAAAAGCTAAGACAAATTTTATTTCTGTTAACACTTTTTGTTATAACAATTATCTCAATCATTGCAGAACAAACTTTTCCCGTGGTCCGAAACAGTTTTATAAATTTGTTAACTCAAAACGTAAATCTTCATGCCCGCCGTCCTCGGTATACCTTGAGTAGAGGCTGATCTATTTGCTGAGTATTTTCAATCAGTATACTCATCGAGTTTATATAGTTGCAATAATTCCTATGTGTTTCAAGGTCAAATGTCAAATTGCATATATGTCCCAGTTATAACTGAATGTACGCTGCTAAGTGACATAAACTCTATAAAACCCGGCTTCTTGCCTGGTCCAGATGGAGTGCCAGGATGTATTCTTAGATACTGTGCGGATTCACATTGTAAACCCTTACATAAATTATTTGACTTGTCAGTTGACTCAGCTGTGTTTCCTGGTATATGGAAAGAATATTTTATTATTCCACTTTATATAAAATTTTTCTCAAACGCTAAAAGCTATAGGGGTATATCCAAGTTGTCTGCCATTCCAAAAGTCTTTAAAAAAATTATATGCTCTCAATCGCAGCAGTTATGTAGTTCAATTTTAACCCCTTACCAACACGGATTTGTTAGGCGAAGATCTACTATCACCAACCTTCTTAAGTTCTCTTCACTTGTGATCAAAGGGTTTCAGACCAAAATGCAAACTGACGTCGTTTATACAGATATTAGCAAGGCATTTGATTCTGTTAGTCATTCTTTGTTGCTTCATAAATTAAATATTATTGGATTTCCAGCGAAACTCTTGTCGTGGCGTTCGGAGTACTTGTGAGGCCGAACACAAAAAAGGTTTTTAAACCTTCTGTATCCAAATCTATTTTTGTTACCTCTGGTGTTCCCCAGGGGAGTCACCTAGGACCATTGCTATTTAATCCATTTATTAAAGATCTTGCTGCTGTTATTACTAACTCTCGTGTTTATATGTTTGCTGATGATGTAAAGCTATGTTTCACCTATAATGATGATTCTCTATGTAACTTACTACAATCCGACTTGGGTGCACTGTCGGCCTGGTGCCGTTATAACTTACTAAATTTAAAATGTTCAAAATGTTAAATCATGTTCTTTTGTCGAGGTACCCCTCATACTGCTCACTACTTGCTTGATGCTTCACCACATGTCCGCGTTTTTGAAATCAAAGACTTAGGCATCATTCTTGATAGCAAATTAAAATTTGATTCTCACATATCGTCGATGGTAAATAAAGCCATAAATGTACTTGGCTTCATCAAGCGGTGGTCAAAAGAGTTTAATGATCCTTACACCACTAAAACGCTATATACATCCCTAGTACGTCCCATCCTAGAGTATGGATCTTGTGAGTTATTAACCATTGTTATTAACCATTTCGAGTTATGTGTTCTGACTATAACAGGCTTTATTCCCTTGTCTCTTTGAAGACCTCAACTGGATTTTTAAAACACTCGATTCTCGTTATCAAACCGTAACCACTAATCACTAATCTACCGTTGGTCTGATTGGGTTTTCCTGGGTTTTTCCCAATCCATGCAACAAATGTTGGACCACTAATTTTCTTATTGAACTTCCCAGAGCTTTAACGTTAACTATTTCACTTTTTTATTTTAATTTAATTTCAGATCTTCATAATATTTTAAACTTTACTTTAAATTAAATTATTTTTTCTATAATTATTTTAAATTAATTTTATTTTCATGTCAGCTGCTCATAGTTGACAATAAATAAATAAATAAATGCCGTATCCCGAGGCATCTGTTGTCAAATCAAATAGTTTTTTGAAGTCCGGATATCTCAAAATTACATATTCGGAGGCTTGTATATACCTCAGTTTACAGAACGCTTCTGTTTGCTTCTGTGTTAGTTCTATAACCTCTTTTCTCGACTGATTGGCACTTATTTTGCCATTATTGCCTTTTAAGACGTCCGTTAGGGGTCTGGCGATATCAGCGAATTTCTTGATAAAACACATGTAATATTTGGCTAATCCTAAATGATCTAAGGACAAACAGTGTATTTGGGTTTTGGAAGCTTTTTATAGCTAGAACTTTTTCTGGTGTAGCTTGATTTCCACATCTGAATCCCAGATATTCCACCGTTCCACGGTGCGCTTTTCAGATTGAATAGGAGCCTACAAAACTCGTACTTTCCATTGTTTAGAGAAAACGCGGTTTTTTCCTTGCCTCTTCCTGTCAGTTCTCTCTGGTGAAAGCCTGATTTAAGGTCCAGTGTTGTAAAATACTAAGCCTCATCCATGTTTGCTAATATAACTGAAAATTTAGGAAGTGGGTGTCTGTCGATCACCGTTTTTTCAATCAGTTTCCTGAAGTCGATGACCATTCTCTTTTTTTTTGTATCCGAGCTCATCAACACTTGTTTTATCAACAACCCAGATGAGATTTTTGTAAGGCGATTTTGATTGTCGAATGATGCCGTTTTCGAGAAGTTGTTTAACCTCTAAATTGACAAAATCAGCCTCACCCATGGGGTATGGGTATTACTTTGAGTACACTGGCACACAGTCTGTTCGGATGGTAGCCACAGTTTTGATATTGTACTGTAGGGACTCGTTTGGGTCCGCAAATGCATTTGATCTGTTTTGATAATTTTTTTTAATAGATTCTTTTATAGGTAAAGGCACGTCTGAATCGTTGACCTGAGTGTTATTTACGCGTGGGCAAGTTTTTATATTGAGCGACTTGGTGCCGCCCTTAAACCTAATGATACCGTTATTTAAATCAAGCTGAGCATTGACTTGCATAAGAAAATCAAGTCCCACTATACCATCAAAGTCTTTTAAAGTTGGTAGTATGAAGAAAAAGGATGTTTCATTGAACACTTTTATCGGAATTTTTTTTAAAATTTGTGTACCCCCATGGATGGATTTAACGTGGAAAGGTTTCTCAACTGGTTTAACATTTCGTAATTCTAACAAGAGTCTGATATAATTTTTTGATGGTCCGGTATCAATTTGATGATGTCTCGACAAAATTGTATGTTAAGGGTTTTTTACTATGCTATACATTAGGACTCATTTCAACAAAATTAAAGGATCTGATCGGAGATTTGTGTGGTCAACTGCTGCCACACACAAGTTAATCGCTTAACGCAATAACTTACTTTTGAGCCAATGTAAACACCAATTCTGAGTTATTGAGTCGATGACGATATCGATAGCAAACTCACTGTAATTTAAACGCCCTATAAGAACTAATCCGATGTTCGATGAACGGGAGGAAGTACTTATTCCTAAAAAATTGCACGAATCGTTAAATACGTCATCCTCCAGTGCTTGAACATTTTCGTCGCCCTGAGACTGATAATCATTATTGCCAGTGCCTTGCTCTTGAGCTGAAAAATGTACATTCTGACTGCTCTGAGTTGAATTTGTTTTTCTGTTAAAGTTAGTTTGCTGCCAAAAACATTGTAAAGTAGTTAATTATGCCGAGGTACAGATCCCAGTCTGTCCAAGGCCCACGTCACAAGATATTTAGATTTAATATCAGGGACGCTCGCGAAGTGGAGGTAACCGTCGCGATGATTGACATGACGTTCTAAGAAAATGCATGGGAACGAGCGTCTCAACGGCTAGGGGTCGTACAATGTCGACCTTTGTACCAATGTCTCCAGCCGTGTAAGCCGCAACTTCGCTTTATTGGATGGCGACCGCCGCTAATAACCTCGAACGAAACGCGTGCAGGTTTGGGGTTATTTCACTTTCTTTATTTCTTACACTTTTCAAACACTTACTCTCATACTTTTCAACGTTCTTATGCCTATCTTTAATACTGTTACTCTTTCCGCGATCGCGTATGCCAAACCTCGTGGTCCCGTCTCAAACTAACTGCCGGTCTCGCGCTTCAGGTCAAGCGCGCTGCTTTCTTCTGCTCGCGACATTTGGGTCTCGTTTCGTGAGCGTGCGGCTGATCGTCTTTCTCTTTTCGCCGGCTTCGCTGCCCGGCTTTCTTGCTGTGCTGTGTCGCACTGCTGCTGTGTTTGTTCTTCTCTTTCGCTCGCGTTTATATTAATTACTTTTAAATATTTTGCCAACAGCTCTATTTATATATTCATTTAATTGCATAGCTCGCAAATAACAGTTGAGCGTTTTTTTCTTTAGGCGGCGTTTACAATGTCAGCGTGAGATTGGATTAAAGCTTTTACCAACCTGAGACGTACGCTGGTAGTTTACAATGTCAGCGTGAAAGTATGTTCGAATTTTCGAATTCAGCTGTTAGCCGTCTATGAGCTGTGAACAGCTGATGATTGTTTCATTTTTGTGGCAAAAATTTTTAAAGTGAAGCAGAATTGATAAATAATAAAAAATGAGAAGACGACAACAACAAAAAATTTTAGTAGCTCATCATACAATGATGATGCAAGCAGCTGTTGCTACTGCTGCTGAACTTGAAGAGGAGCAGCCGCAGGGAAGTGCTCGACGGTGTTGGGCGCGAGAGCATTTGATGCAGCGGGATAGGCTCGGGCATGGGCAAAATTCGAACACAGCTGACACACGTGAAATGGCGCGAAAATTAAACGATTTGCTTTTTTTACATAACATGGATTTTATTGTTATATATTCGTTAATATGTACTAAATAAATATTAAAAAGTGAATTCTATTAACATTTACCTCTGTATTGAGTAAAATTGAGGTAAAAACATTGGAGCTAACGAAGATGCGACACCTATTGACAGCCATTTTGAGTAAAATAGAGGTTTAGAGCTTTGGTGCTTTCAAGCACATGTTGCTAAGTTCGAAAATGCGACACCTATTGACAGCTTTTAAAACTCCATTTTCGAATTGCTTTTTGCTGAGATGCATATGAGACCGGTTACAGATTGCAAATGAGGGAGACAAACTTATGTGATAAATAGGTGTGTCAGACTGAAACAAAACATTTTCCAATCTCACGCTGACATTGTAAACCCCGCTTTACGCTCAATAACAGTGCAGAAGCGAAAATGCTCAAAATATTCACTCTCACTCTGAGCAAGAGTCTATTTATCTATTTTGCATCGGTTTTCGCTTGAGTGTTGTTGGTGAGTTTTTTGCGTGATCTCTTTTACCAATTCTCTTTTCGGAAGCAATAAAATTGTCGTTCGCGAGTAGAGACTCAGTAAGTGAGTAAATGACAGAATAAGTTACTGTAAAAACTCTTGCAAGCACTCTTTACATTAAAATAACTTGTTGACAGAAAAGTGAACTGATGAATATTCATTTAATTTTTACTTATTATTAAGCTTAATTACTAGCAATGAATTTAAATGTTGTGCGCTTAATGAACTGTGACGTTCATTTAACACGAAGCGGAGGGCTGAGAATGCATTCCGCAAACATTACATGTTGATTTGTTTTCGTGTGGATTAAATTTAAAGAATTTGTGCACTTTTTTATTTAACTCTCTTCCCATTTTGCATAAAATTTAATTTTCACCGTACGCACTCAATTCACAAACGCAATTAAAATATTTCGCAAAAGCAACACTTGATATATACTATTTTGCAGTAAAGTCATTTTGCTTCATTTCACTCAAGCAAATACTCGCACTCTAAGTGTAACAAAAGAGAAATGTAAAAAACGATTGTTAGCCGAGCACGAGCGAGCTAAGCTCAGAGCCGATGACACCGTTGCTCGCGAGTATTTTTCACAAATACTCAGTTAAAAGACTTATTTGAAGACTACGCAAAACGCTCAACTGTTATTTGCAAGCTATGTTTAATTGTAATGATTAACAAATGTTTAAGTACTCATTCGTAAGTAGATTCGTAATTAATAAGAAGTGAATAATAAATAACAAGTAAATAATTAAGAAATAAGTATGTAAGTGACAATTCGAATGCCGTACTCAGTGATACACTGCGGTGCATAATGATAGCCGCACCCTGTTTTTTTCTAGTTTAACACCCTGTGTGTAGTGTATAATCATGAAATATGTTCTAATCGTAGAAAAAAGCTCATTAATACAAAATGCAAACACATGTTTTACCATAAACACACGGTAAGTACCGTTATCATGAAAAGTGTATTTTTAGGCGGTGCATAATTATAGCCGCACTTATTGTTATCAGCGTTGTAAGTGACTTCAGTGAGCAAAAAATATAATTTTTGAATGTGCTTTAATTGTTCATACATAAACAACAACAAATTCATTTATAATGACTCGCGGAAAAGCTCTTGATAATACTGAGAAGGGAAAAATTATGGCACTCCATGAAGAAGGATTAAGTTTTAGGGCAATTGGAAGAAAACTAAATCGAAGTGATAAAGTTGTGCGTAACTTTTTACGAAACCCAGACGCATATGGTCTGGCCAAATCGACAGGAAGAAGAAGCACTTTAACTGCAAGACAAAAGCGTGATATTCGCAGAACCGCAAGCAACTCATCAAAAACATGTGCTGAAATTGCGAAGGAGTGTAATGTCAGTTCATCAAAGTGGACGATTGCTCGTGTTATCAAAAGCGCAGATCACTTAACAAGGCAAAAGATGAAGCCTGCGCCAAAATTAACTCGAGTGCATAAAGAGAAGCGGCTGGAGTTTGGTAAAAATAACATGCAAACTGATTGGTCAAAAGTAAATAATAAGTCACATTAATCTCAGCTACTAATTAATAATTTTTTCTTTTTACTGTTTGTGTAGATCATATTTTCAGACGAAAAAAAATTTAATCTGGATGGACCGGACGGGTTTAATTCATACTGGCGTGATTTGCGTAAGGAACCACGATATTTTTCAAAGAGGAACTTCGGAGGAGGAAGTGTTATGGTTTGGGGTGCCTTTAGTTCTGATGGAATGTTGGAAATAGCGTTTCCAAGCTCTCGTATGAATTCAAGCGAATACGTTGGAGTTTTAGAAATGTGCCTTTTACCATTTCTTGAAGCTAGAGGCGCCGGGTACTGGCATTACCAACAAGATAATGCCAGTATACACGTAAGTCGCAAAACTCGATCTTGGTTTGAGAGTCAAAACATTAAACTCTTGGAATGGCCAGCATGCTCACCAGACTTGAATCCGATTGAGAACGTATGGGGCATTATCGTTCAAAGGATTTACGCAAACAACATGCAATACAACAGCGTTTCGGGCCTTAAAACAGCAATTATTGATGCTTACATGGGAATGGAGGCTTCAACAATTTCCAACTTGATCAGAAGCATGCCAAACAGAATTTTTGAGGTGATAAAATGCAAGGGAGGAGTGACACATTATTAAAAAATAATATTCTTAATTTTTATAAATGCATATAATGAAATTTGCAATGCTTTTTGTTCCTGCGGCTATAATTATGCACCGCCTAAAAATACACTTTTCATGATAACGGTACTTACCGTGTGTTTATGGTAAAACATGTGTTTGCATGTTGTATTAATGAGCTTTTGTCTACGATTAGAACATATTTCATGATTATACACTACACACAGGGTGTTAAACTAGAAAAAAACAGGGTGCGGCTATCATTATGCACCGCAGTGTAGTAAGATAATAATTAAGAGCTAGGTATGTAAATAACAATTCGTATATAGTACTCCATATTGATAAAATAATAATTAAGGGCTTAGTATGTACGTAACAATTCATATTCGGTATAAAGTAATTAGCGAGAACTTATCATAATGGCTCTCTCATTAGATTTGAATGTGTAGGAGGCTCGCGTCGGTCCTACTTCACAACGTGATGTAGACGGATCAACTTCCATTGGTTCAGGAGCTCGGGATTGGACACCCTGAAACCTTTGCTTCGAGGAATTCGGTTGCGAATTTTCTTGAAAATTTGCCTGGTTCGTGTACTTGGGATTGTTTTTACCCTCCTGAGGTTTATTTTGTGCATCTTTTCCCTGATTGTTTATGTTTTCGTTACTTTGGTAACATGGGTGCTGGCGTTGCCCTGTGGGCTTCTGATTTTTTCCTCATTATTTTAAGCAAAGCTTGTAGCGAATTGTGAATATTCGTTGCAAACTTCAGCTTCCTGGGCTAAGGACAGGGCAGACGGTAAAACTTCGAGATGAGCGGAATATACGACCTATTTAAGGGATTTCTTAAGGCCGGCAAAAAAAGGAATGTAGTGCGTCTTTCCTGAATTGCTCATTTAGAACAGCTTCCGCTACAGAATCATGTGTCATTATTGCTTTATTCGCGAGAAGAGTCAGGGTCTTCTCAACCTCGTCATAATATACCAACAAGCTTAGTTCACCTTGTCTAAAGGTACTTAGTTTTTGTAAAATGACGCGTATTGGCGTCTTATGCGCTTTGATTTAATTTCTTATTATACCAAGTGCATGAAAATGCTTTGAACTGCCGTTATAAGGTTCAAAACATCATAGGCAAATGTTGCTGCTTCTCGCCAAGCAACATATTCGTCCACTTTGCCAGAAAATTATGGCAGGGATTTAATCAAATCAAGGGGCTCATCGCATCCTACTCCTGGCTCGATTTGTACTCTTTGGTATTCTACTATTTCTTTCTTTTTCAAGTCTGTTTTGAGAGAATTTTTTTTAACTGCGGAAAAAACCAATTACTATATCTAATTTCTCATCAAACCCCTTTTGTAAGTCTTCAGCCTGTGCTATCAAGGCTGCGATAATCTGTTTCTCCATGGCTTTGACTGCGTCTTGTGAAGTCAGATTGTTGGAAAATTTGTTTTCTTTAAAGGAACTAATAAGTTCGTCCTCAATCTCCGTCGTTTTTCCCAAACTATCGTCTCTTCACATGAGTTAGTTATACTGATATGTCTTTGTATTGGTTATTCACTTGTAAAGACAAGTGTTCAAAAGTGCAAAATTGAAATAAATACAAAATTCTTTACTCTGATCAATTTAGTAATGCTATTTATTCTTATTTATTTTTTTATTTTTATTTTTCATTATGTTTTTGAATGTTAAGTAATAGACACTTAAACAATTCACTTACATGAACTACATTGTTGTTTAAAATATTTGTAGTTGATGAAAACGATATGGTGGTGTTGTAGAGCTGGAGCCGTTGTTGACTTCTGTGTAGTTTTCCTGCGAAGCTTTGTTGTGAGTAGTATTATATGTGTATTATGTGTATTATAATAGCATTTTATTGATTGGTTTTTGTCTTTACTTTTAGAGAAGTTTTTATTTTACAGCATACTTTAAATTGTCTTTTTATTGTAAAGCAAAAACAATGTTTTTTATTTTTTGGTATACTTTTAAGAGGTCGCACGTCCACCATTGTATATGGCGAAGAGTAAAAGAGTCCACCACCACCAGTCCAATCAATTACTTACGAAGGAAAAGCGCATGATCGATCCAGGAATAGTTATTTAGAATTCATCACAACTTTACGTAACTAGCTTAAGTTAACGAGATAACACTTTAAATTTTTGTTAAGTGCAATAATTAATTATGAATCAATACAAAAAATCACAACACAACCAACACCACACCAGATACAACACATCCACATTTTAAGTTTTAAGATATGTTGCACAAACAGTTTTGACTTAGCTTTAAGTTTTAACATGTTTTAACCTAGAATTAAAGTTTAAAGTCCCTACATAAGTTGTTTCGAGGTAGTTAACTGTAATGTAATGTAAAATGTAATGCACTTTTTGTGAAAGTTTGTTTTGGTAATAGTAGTAAAGGTAAATGTAAAAGGGTATGTCGTGAAATAGAAGTTGCGAAATTAATGTAACAGACTTAATGAATTATCTTCGACCTCAAAAGTTATAAATACTCTGATCAGCATCATCATCGACATAGTCATGTCTTCTTATCTGACCGGATGTATTCACGCGTGAAGCCCTGATGGCTTGGAATCCAGGGAGTGAATTCTTGGGGTCATAAAGATTGCTTCGATTATGGTCCCCCTTCCAATTGTACTATGCCCGTAGTTGTGTACCGTCATGTTGACTATCGTGCAGAACCGTCGTGCAGTCTTTTTTGCCATAAGGCGTGCCTATATGTCCATGGGGTAGACGTTCAGAATGGTCTGTAATGCTTTTCTTGGTGTTTTCCTCAGCGCCCCTGGGATCCACGTAAGATCATGTCGCTGGGCTTCTACTTGTTTATGCTAATATATAGCAATCAAACAGGTACAAACATGTGTTAACACATCGCTCGTGAGTTCTAACACTCATTCGTTTTTTTTTTTTATCAAAAAACGAGCTAAGATATTGACTTTATTTTAATAAAAAGTCTAATTCACTTTCTAAAACCATGTACAGATTGTTCAAATAACATATTATCTGAAAAAGAGCCAACAATTGACATATTTGCTTAATGGCTCGAAAAACTTAAAAAACATTGCAAAATAGAATTATTTGATTCCAATCTAATGGATCAATTAAAGGAGAAAACCTTTTATTCTTTAGAAAAACGTTTTAAACCAAGTTCAGTTAATTAAGTTGGATTATTTTGAAACCCTCCTCTTAAAGATTTAATTTTTTTATCAGGAGAAAGAAAATATCATGTTTTCGAAAAAGTGAAATGCAAGATGAATGAAAATCGCGATATGTTAAAAGACAATCTTGATGACTTGCAAACTAAACACTGTTCGCCAAAAACGAGTTTCAAAGTTTTTTTGACACGCACCAACCAAAAAATTTATGAAACTTGACAAAAATGCCATTGATTTAGAAATTGAAAACTATTATGCCACAACTTCTCATTCAAACTTGGTAATTCTAAAATTTTGGAAACAAGAAACTGACCTCAAAATATTGCAAGTTGTGGCTAAAAATATATTATGCATTCCAGTAAGCTTTGCGTCAAGCGAGAGATTTTTTTTTTCATCTGGTAAAATTCTCAATGAAAGACGCACAAGACTTTCAAGTGCGAATTTGGATAAGCTACTTTTTTTGTACAAAAATATGTAATTTTGTTTAATAATAATAAAAAATGAAATTTTTGAGAAGAGTTCTTAATTTTGCGGGCGGGCGGGTTGGGTTCGGGTATGAAATGGTTTCTTGTCATCAGGTGCGGGTGAAGGTTGGCGTTGCGACCCCGGGGACATGTCGGGTCAGGCGCTAAAAACTAGGCCCATGCCCATCTCTACTTTCAACAGATAAGTTTAAGCACGCGTGCAACTGTTGCGTTTCTACATTTTAGCGATCACATGTGTCAAAATAAACACCGTTTATATACTCGATACCGAAGGTAAAGATAAAGATATATTGGGTTTGTGCAATGTCCGTCATGGTGTCTCCGTCCGTATGCTCGCAACTTTTTACCACACCCTTGAAGATTGAGTCTTTAAACATTGCAAATATTTTTATCTATGGCATTGCAAATGAAATTTTCAAGATTGTGGTTCTACGAGAACTGGGAGGCTAGAAAATCGATAAATTCGATAGCTAAAAATCGATAAATCCGACTGCAAAGTTTCTATATGTTTTTTTTATAGGAAAAATCTAAGGTCACTGTTATAAAAAAAGCGGCGGCTGGTACTAAAGTTGGGCTTGGACGCAAGCTAGACAAAAATATAGAGAGCGATCCTGAAAAGGAATGGGCAGTTGAACGCATACTCGACTTTGTTGATGATGAGCACGGCGGACTATATCGTATACGCTGGAAGGGCTATGGTGTAGAAGAAGATACTTGGGAGCCTGAGTCTAATCTGTCTTGTGAGGGGCTTATTGAAAAATTCAAAAAAATACTGGAGGCGCATCGGAATGTAGATGTTAAAAACTTGCGGGAGTCGCCAAAAAAAACAAAGCGGTTGGTCAACGAGACTACAGCACGATCCGCTTTTCATAGTCGCATTGAGCGCTCATCGAAGCGCGCTGCTGCAAAGAATCGGTAAAACAAGTCTATTTCTTTATATTTTTACCTTGTATTAATACTTTCTCGGTCGCACGTCCAGCACTTTTTATGGCGAAGAGCAAAAGAGTCCACCACCACCAGTCCAATCAATTAATTACGAAGGAAAAGCGCATGATCGATCCAGGAATAGTTATTTAGAATTCATTACAACTTTACGTAACTAGCTTAAGTTAACGAGATAACACTTTAAATTTTTGTTAAGTGCAATAATTAATTATGAATCAATATAAAAAATCACAACACAACCAACACCACACCAGATACAACACATCCACATTTTAAGTTTTAAGATATGTTGCACAAACAGTTTTGACTTAGCTTTAAGTTTTAACATGTTTTAACCTAGAATTAAAGTTTAAAGTCCCTACATAAGTTGTTTCGAGGTAGTTAACTGTAATGTAATGTAAAATGTAATGCACTTTTTGTGAAAGTTTGTTTTGGTAATAGTAGTAAAGGTAAATGTAAAAGGGTATGTCGTGAAATAGAAGTTGCGAAATTAATGTAACAGACTTAATGAATTATCTTCGACCTCAAAAGTTATAAATACTCTGATCAGCATCATCATCGACATAGTCATGTCTTCTTATCTGACCGGATGTATTCACGCGTGAAGCCCTGATGGCTTGGAATCCAGGGAGTGAAGTCTTGGGGTCATAAAGATTGCTTCGATTATGGTCCCCCTTCCAATTGTACTATGCCCGTAGTTGTGTACCGTCATGTTGACTATCGTGCAGAACCGTCGTGCAGTCTTTTTTGCCATAAGGCGTGCCTATATGTCCATGGGGTAGACGTTCAGAATGGTCTGTAATGCTTTTCTTGGTGTTTTCCTCAGCGCCCCTGGGATCCACGTAAGATCATGTCGCTGGGCTTCTACTTGTTTATGCTAATATATAGCAATCAAACAGGTACAAACATGTGTTAACACATCGCTCGTGAGTTCTAACACTCATTCGTTTTTTTTTTTTATCAAAAAACGAGCTAAGATATTGACTTTATTTTAATAAAAAGTCTAATTCACTTTCTAAAACCATGTACAGATTGTTCAAATAACATATTATCTGAAAAAGAGCCAACAATTGACATATTTGCTTAATGGCTCGAAAAACTTAAAAAACATTGCAAAATAGAATTATTTGATTCCAATCTAATGGATCAATTAAAGGAGAAAACCTTTTATTCTTTAGAAAAACGTTTTAAACCAAGTTCAGTTAATTAAGTTGGATTATTTTGAAACCCTCCTCTTAAAGATTTAATTTTTTTATCAGGAGAAAGAAAATATCATGTTTTCGAAAAAGTGAAATGCAAGATGAATGAAAATCGCGATATGTTAAAAGACAATCTTGATGACTTGCAAACTAAACACTGTTCGCCAAAAACGAGTTTCAAAGTTTTTTTGACACGCACCAACCAAAAAATTTATGAAACTTGACAAAAATGCCATTGATTTAGAAATTGAAAACTATTATGCCACAACTTCTCATTCAAACTTGGTAATTCTAAAATTTTGGAAACAAGAAACTGACCTCAAAATATTGCAAGTTGTGGCTAAAAATATATTATGCATTCCAGTAAGCTTTGCGTCAAGCGAGAGATTTTTTTTTTCATCTGGTAAAATTCTCAATGAAAGACGCACAAGACTTTCAAGTGCGAATTTGGATAAGCTACTTTTTTTGTACAAAAATATGTAATTTTGTTTAATAATAATAAAAAATGAAATTTTTGAGAAGAGTTCTTAATTTTGCGGGCGGGCGGGTTGGGTTCGGGTATGAAATGGTTTCTTGTCATCAGGTGCGGTTGAAGGTTGGCGTTGCGACCCCGGGGCCATGTCGGGTCAGGCGCTAAAAACTAGGCCCATGCCCATCTCTACTTTCAACAGATAAGTTTAAGCACGCGTGCAACTGTTGCGTTTCTACATTTTAGCGATCACATGTGTCAAAATAAACACCGTTTATATACTCGATACCGAAGGTAAAGATAAAGATATATTGGGTTTATGCAATGTCCGTCATGGTGTCTCCGTCCGTATGCTCGCAACTTTTTACCACACCCTTGAAGATTGAGTCTTTAAACATTGCAAATATTTTTATCTATGGCATTGCAAATGAAATTTTCAAGATTGTGGTTCTACGAGAACTGGGAGGCTAGAAAATCGATAAATTCGATAGCTAAAAATCGATAAATCCGACTGCAAAGTTTCTATATGTTTTTTTTATAGGAAAAATCTAAGGTCACTGTTATAAAAAAAGCGGCGGCTGGTACTAAAGTTGGGCTTGGACGCAAGCTAGACAAAAATATAGAGAGCGATCCTGAAAAGGAATGGGCAGTTGAACGCATACTCGACTTTGTTGATGATGAGCACGGCGGACTATATCGTATACGCTGGAAGGGCTATGGTGTAGAAGAAGATACTTGGGAGCCTGAGTCTAATCTGTCTTGTGAGGGGCTTATTGAAAAATTCAAAAAAATACTGGAGGCGCATCGGAATGTAGATGTTAAAAACTTGCGGGAGTCGCCAAAAAAAACAAAGCGGTTGGTCAACGAGACTACAGCACGATCCGCTTTTCATAGTCGCATTGAGCGCTCATCGAAGCGCGCTGCTGCAAAGAATCGGTAAAACAAGTCTATTTCTTTATATTTTTACCTTGTATTAATACTTTCTCGGTCGCACGTCCAGCACTTTTTATGGCGAAGAGCAAAAGAGTCCACCACCACCAGTCCAATCAATTAATTACGAAGGAAAAGCGCATGATCGATCCAGGAATAGTTATTTAGAATTCATTACAACTTTACGTAACTAGCTTAAGTTAACGAGATAACACTTTAAATTTTTGTTAAGTGCAATAATTAATTATGAATCAATATAAAAAATCACAACACAACCAACACCACACCAGATACAACACATCCACATTTTAAGTTTTAAGATATGTTGCACAAACAGTTTTGACTTAGCTTTAAGATTTAACATGTTTTAACCTAGAATTAAAGTTTAAAGTCCCTACATAAGCTTTTTTGTGGTAGTTAACTGTAATGTAGTGTAAAATTCAATGCACTATTGACGACAAAAATTAAAAAAGAGGTGAAATAAGCGTCTTTTTTACTTATGAAGAAGAAGACGCAAGATGTTAAATGTTAGATTGTTTGTGTGTATATAAGCATTCAGTACATAAACTGACTGCTAATAAGACGTTGCAACTAGCACTTGTAACTAGGTGGACTACGGAGAGGGAGTTCCTGTAGAAAGAATGAAAGACTTGTGTTTGCTTGAATGAAAAGTAAAGACTCTGATTTTTACTAACGAAAGTATCAGTATTTATAGATAAATATAGCTTAGTTCATATATGTGTAATTTGGGTTATCGTTTATGCAGCAGTTGCTTGTCACTGCAGAATTGTGTATTGGCAACAACCGGGTTGGCTGACCGCGGCTCTAGTTACACGTGCTGTGTAGTCAGCAGTTTCCGCGAATAAGACAATTTGACTCACGGTGCTGTTTTTAATTGACCTATTTTAAGTACTGACCTATAATATTTACATGTTGTGTTTAATTAGAACATTTTATTGTATTTATTATTGTGTGTCATGTGTTTGTGTTGTGATTAAAATATATACATATATAAGCCTAAACATTCTCCCAGCCGTTGAACAGGTGTTCACCCGTCGTCTTGGTCTAGTGTGAATCGTCTTTTGGATACGGCTGGCTCGGATGTTTGGCTGGCTTCAGTCCTGGGGGCGGTTGGTCGCACAGTCCATAGGCGTCTCTTTCGCATTGGATAGGCGCATAGAAATATGATGGACACAGCTAACGCAGCATAAGAAGCATAAGAACCAGCTCTTGGATGTTCAGTGTTGCCAATTTTCGTTGTAAGTCGTCCAGATCGTTGTCTTCTTGGGCCTTGTACTCTGAGATATTGAAAGTTTTCGCAGGTACATCGGTAATGTTTGGCTTGATTAGATCGCCAAAGTGGGGGTAACTTGGTTTTACTTGACTAATTATGGTGCCGAACGTACTGATGCTAATCTCCGAGTTGCGGGCAGTACAGCCAGACGATAAAGTTAGCAATCCGGTGGCTTCTATCAGTATTGTAGACGGTATTGCATTGTATACGGCTTGCAATTCCATTGCCGAGGTGGTTGCAAATATCCAATTGTTCGGCTGGTGTGTTTTTGTCCATACCATTTTGGTTGTTCTGTGACTTGTTTGACACACTGTTGGTGTCTTGTTGTTAAAAAGCTGAAACTCATGCTGGGGCATGAATTTGTTTTATGGTCATTTCTGAAGCGATTGACGCATAATTTTTGCCGTTGCACCCAATTAACGCGCTCGCTTATTGATTTAGCGCGAAAGTCGTCACATTTTGATAAATAGTGACTTGTCTTTTTGCAATAAAGACATCCTCTTTGTGCACTCGAAGAAGACGCACTTTTTGTATTTTTATTTTATGCTCCTTTTTGAAAGTTACTGGCGTCTGTTTTGCGGTAGCCATTACTCGAACTCTTTGTTCTAAGAACTGGATCATGGTGCCCAGTGGCTGAATTTCGTTGGTATTACCCAGTGACTGCTCATAGAGTGTTTTATTTGTGCCGTCCAGTTTATTTCTTAGGATGGCAATGATGATCGGATCCCATGTTGAGATGTCAATCCCGAGTCCCTTCAACGAAGCTAAGGACTCTATAGTAGTGATGTGCAGCTCTTTTAAAGACTTTACATCGTCGCTGCAGGTTTGTTTCAGCAGGAGACGGTTCAATATCCTAGATGCAATCTCCCTTGGATTATTGTATGCGTCTACTAGAACTTTCCATGCGTAGAGATATTTTTCCGCTCTCAGATCGATGTGACGGATTAATCTTTCCGCCTCTCCGATTACGCTGGTTTTCAAATACCACATCTTGCGTATGGTTAAGATTCTTGTTTCATGTATTATACTTGAAAACGTGTCAAAAATTGATTCCATTTGAGTGCTTCGCCGTCAAATTTTTGAATGGTAATGCGTGGCAGGCTTATGTTTTCGGAGCACGAACTACTTGAATTTTTAGTAAGTGCATTCTGCCTTGAGATAATTAGCGGCGTCGTAGCCTATCTCTTCTGGGTCTTCAAATTCTTCGCATATTTGAAAATGGACCTCTTGAATTTTTGCCCATAATGATTTAACATTGTCTGCATTAGGGGGCTTCTGTTGCAAAGTACGATCTAACGATGCTATCATTGCCTTTTGCCTATGGCAAAATGCACTTAATTTTGTGTTTGTGCTTGTTCCGGCATCAACCGATCTTGAAGTAATGACGGTTATTGGCTCCGTCATATTGCTGCTAGACTGGTCAGCAATATCAGCTTGCTCAGAGAAGTAGTTTTTGGTTTTTTGAACCATATCAGCAACGTCTTCGAAGAACTTGAAGTATCTATGGGACTTCTCCAAGTTCTGTTTTAAGATCAACTCGTTGTTGTCTTTGAAGGCGTTCCACTTTTCATCTAGAATTGAGGTTCTGGCTTTGTAGTAGCACGATTTTGATTTCCGCTCGGCTGCGTCCTTTTTGCTGTTTTTGATAAGCCTTGATATCTCCTTGCTTATTTTTCCATGCTCATCCTGGACTTCTTCCAGATCCATTGATTTGTTTGTAACTCTGTTCCTGACCCGTTGGAAGTGTTTTATTTGCTCTTTGGTGAGCTAGATTACGCTTCGAGTCGCAACCGTGATGTGGTCAAGAAATAAGTGTTGTTTTTTTTTTGAAGTATCCTTGGTTGGAGTCCATCGTCGGGGTCACCAAAATGTTTGTGTGTATAAGTTAACACGCGCAAGCTTGAGTTTGCTGACAACGTCGTTGCGCCGGATGCCGTCGCGACGGAGTTGCAGTTGAAACCGGAGCCGCACACGCGCAAGCTAGAAGCTCACACGCGCATTCTGCTGACATTCCGGCCGACAGCGGTGGCTTCATGGTGCGCTGCAGCCTGACTTAGCTTTAGTTTTATATTTGTTCTCCTAACGTTCAAACGAACGTATTAATAAAAACAAATTGTAATAATCCTTTAACTAATAAATAAAGAGTAAATAAAGATAATCCTTTGATTAATTAATAAAGTGATTTCTTTTAATTGGCGCCCAACCGAAAAAACCCAATTGTTTTACAAGCGATCGTTCAATCGCTAACCGTAAGGACTCCTTAAGCAAACGCTAAGAGCCGCGGTGTAATAAAACAACAATTAAAACAAAAAAAAAACAACACAGAAAAATCTGAGCAAACGCGAAGTAAAGTGAGTGATATAACAAAACAACAGTGAATAAAACACTCAACAACAACAATTAAAACAAAAAAACACAGAAAATATCTAAGCAAACGCGAAGTAAAGTGAGTGATATAAAAAAACAACAGTGAATAAAACACTCAACAACAACAATTAAAACAAAAAAAAAAACAGAAAAAAATATAAGCAAACACGAAGTAAAGTGAGCGATATAACAAAACAACAGTGAATAAAACACTCAACAACAACAATAAAAACGAGACGCAGAAAAAATTGCGATATCAAACAATAAAGTGAATGTTATAACAAAAACAATAGTGAATAAACTCACGGTGTCAATAAAATTTTGTGACTTATACATCAACAAATAAAGCAAAAATACACAACAATAAATTAAACGTTATAACAAAACAATAGTGAATAAACTCACAACGTCAAAAGAAGCAACTTTGTGCAAAAAAATTGTATTAAAACAACAAAGTACTGGAAAAATATAAGAAACAATTTTGTGCAAAAAAAAATTGAATTAAACAACAAAATACAAAAAAAAAATATAAAAAAAAAAACACACACACACAAAAAAAAAGAAATATAAAACCCCAGCCAAGAGAGCTGAGCGAGTTACACCAACAACAACATCAACAATAGCAACAGCTACGAGCGACTGGCAATATTTAACTGGAAAATAACGTATCGCAGCGGCCACCACACCTTCTGATTTAAGCGCATATTTCAAAATGTAAGTGTGATGTTCATTTGCTTACAATTCAAAAAAATATAATAAAATTATAAGAGCTGTTTAATGTGAGATGTTATTACTTTCGAAATAAAGTTATACAAGATTTTGCCTGTTGCAATAAAGTGTAAGAAACCTTTGATAAGTCAGAGTTAAAATTTATTCAGAAACAGTCTGTTTTTATGTCATACCAAACCAAAGCGGACGACAGTAGTGGCGACGAATTGATAACTGCGTATCTAGAACAGCGGTCTTTAGAAGAAACAAGAAAAATGAATGCAGATCAAATTGCATTTTTAGAGGGAAAGGTTCAAGCAGCCCTTGACCAACAAGCTAAATTATTTGAACAAAAGATAGCCTCCCTGACCGACCAGCTTAATAAAACTAGAGTCTCTGCACCGCAGATAGAAGTTTTCCACGAAATAGAAATCGATCCAGGGGTCCGTTGCGACGAACCCCTAGATATTATAAAGTCCGTCCCCGACTTTGACGGGAAATTAGAGAACTATGTTTCATGCAGGCAAGCCGCATCCGCTGCCTACAAGTTGTTCGAGCCATACAACGGCAGTTCAAGACATTATCAAGCAGTTGCTACAATCAGAAATAAAGTAAGAGGACCAGCAGATGCTGTGCTGGCCTCATTCAATACAGTGTTGAATTTTAAAGCTTTTATTGCTAGGCTAGATTTCACATACGCCGACAAGACACCGGTACATGTAATTCAACAGCAGCTTAACACGCTTCAGCAGGGCAGCCAGCCACTGCTACAATATTTTGATGAGGTCGAGAGAAAACTCACCTTGTTAACAAATAAAACATTAATGACACATGATCCTGCTGCAGCGGCAGTATTAAATGAAAAGTTTAGAAGTGATGCACTTCATGTTTTCGTATCAGGGCTGAAAAAGTCACTGAAGTGGGCAGTGTTCCCGGCACAACCCACAGACCTCCCCTCAGCCTTAGCTTTAGCCCAAGAGGCCGAATCAAGCAACGAAAGAGGCATCTTTGCAGCAAATTTTGCAAAACACCTTGAGGAGAAACCCCAAAAACCAAACTCACAAAAGTCTCAAAACTGGCGTCAGAACGCCCAACAGGGAAAAGAGGATAGTTCTCAAAACAGGAATCCTTACTCTCAGAAAAATCAAAGAGACAAAGAAGACCAACAAAAACCAAATAGTACGAAACAGCGCTATAACAACCAAAAGTCCCAAGTGCGGGGGCCCGAGCCGATGGAGGTAGATCCATCCTCACGCACTAGGCAAACTACCCAAGGCTATAGAAACAACCAAGGTTATGGGGATCAATCTATGAGGACCCAACAGAACCTAAATCATCTTCCACAAGATGAGAGTAGCGATGACTACGAGTCACGGTCGCAGCATGAAATGACAAAAGTCGAAGACGATTTGTCCGAAAGTTGTAATTTTTTAGCGGAAGCTCCCTGCTTCCGTTTATAAGACGAACGGTTGCAGGGCGAGTTATCAGACTTTTGATAGACACAGGGGCTTCGAAAAACTATATAAAACCCATTCCCGAACTGGCACATTGGGTGTCAGTTGACAACCCTTTTCAAGTAAAATCAATTCATGGCCACACCAAGATTAAACAGAAATGCCTTATTCACCTTTTCAGCGTAAAGTCCTACTTTTTCATGCTGGAGTCACTTAATGACTTTGATGGCATAATTGGCCTAGATTTGTTAAAACAGGTTAATGCCCAAATAGATTTAACAAACAACGTAATTAAACACGACAATGGGATTGAAAAAATCGAGTTCACTAAATGCCAACAGGTGAACCATATTCGGATTATTGACACGGATGTCCCTCCTGTTATCAGATCCACCTTTGATAAAATGATCAACAAAATGGTAAAAGCATTTGCGGATGTTAACGAATCCCTACCGTACAACATAAATACGGTTGCTACTATATTAACGGATGACGAGCCGGTTTACTCAAAGCTCTATCCGTACCCGCAAGGCGTGTCTGACTTTGTCAACGCAGAGGTTAAACAACTTCTGGCGAATGGCATTATACGACCGTCAAAGTCCCCCTATAATAACCCAATATGGGTTGTCGACAAAAAACGCATCGACGAGGCGGGGCATAAACAGAAGCGTCTGGTTATTGATTTTAGGAAACTAAATCAAAAGACAACCGACGACAAATACCCTATCCCATCCATTTCGACTATATTGTCAAACTTGGGCGAGTCAGGGTTTCACCAAATCGAATTGGCTGAAAGGGATAGGAAAAAGACAGCATTCTCTGTCAACAACGGGAATTATGAGTTTTGCAGACTCCCCTTCGGGCTAAAAAATGCCCCAAGTATTTTTCAACGAGCCATTGATGATGTGCTCCGCGAACAAATTGGTGGGATTTGTTACGTTTACGTTGATGATGTAATAATTTTCTCCAAGTCCAAAGAAGAACATGTCAAAGACATTGAGTGCGTCCTGAGGAAACTTAGGGATGCAGGCATGCGGGTGTCCCAAGAAAAGTCCAAGGTTTTCAAAAAAAACGTAGAATATTTGGGATTTACAGTGTGCAGAGGCGGGATTCAATCCTCGCCCGATAAAGTGAAAGCTATTAAGGACTTTCCCCAACCCAAAAACTTTATTTGCTCTTAGATCATTTTTAGGTCTAGCACGTTACTATAGCTGCTTTATAACGGGTTTTGCCAGCATCGCAAGGCCCCTAACAGATATCTTGAAAGGCGAAAACGGCAAAGTAAGTGCCAATTACTCAAGAAAAGTAATAATAGACTTGTCACCAGAGCAAATCGAAGCCTTCGATAGACTAAAAAATATATTGGCCTCTGAAGATGTCATGCTGTCCTACCCAAACTACAAAAAGCCCTTTGACCTCACAACTGACGCGTCTGGCTACGGACTGGGTGCAGTACTGTCTCAAGACGGCCGCCCGATAACAATGATCTCACGAACATTGCGAGGCAACGAGGTAAATTTTGCCACAAATGAGAGTGAGCTTCTCGCCATTGTATGGGCACTCAAAAACCTCAGAAATTACTTGTTTGGTGTCAAAAATCTTAACATCCATACAGATCACCAGCCATTAACTTTTTCGGTATCGGACAAAAACCCGAATGCCAAAATAAAGCGTTGGAAAGCCTTCATTGATGAACACAACGCAAATATTATTTATAAACCCGGAAAAGAGAATTTGGTAGCAGACGCTCTGTCTCGCCAAAATGTCAATGCGTTAGAGGATTCAGCAGACTCAGATGCTGCCACTATCCACAGTGAGGAATCCCTCTTATATACCATTGAAGCAACAGACAAACCGGTAAATTGCTTTCGGAACCAAATCATTCTGGAAGAAGGGACTATT
The DNA here is from genome assembly GCA_035044585.1 of Scaptomyza polygonia. Classification (NCBI taxonomy): domain Eukaryota; kingdom Metazoa; phylum Arthropoda; class Insecta; order Diptera; family Drosophilidae; genus Scaptomyza; species Scaptomyza polygonia. Next base: position 43,323 of record JAWNNU010002171.1, read on the forward strand.
CCCCAACAAAAGACGTACATTTTGTTTAAGACAAAAACACATTACATTATCAATTTCTCCGATCGCAAAACATTTCTACAAAGCATTAAAGATGCAGTAAACACTGACGTAACCAATGCAATTCATTGTGAGTTACCTATACTAGCTTTCATCCAACACGGTCTGGTTGAGGCATTTCCTTCTACCACCTTTAGATATTGCAAGAATTTGGTCACAGACATTGTGAACCCAGCAGATCAGAGGGAAATTGCGACAGCTGAACATAATCGCGCACATGGAGCAGCGCAAGAAAACGCGAAACAGATACTTAGAGAGTATTTTTTCCCAAAAATGGGTCACTTAACGTTGGAAATAGCCGCAAACTGTAGAATTTGTGTTATGAGTAAACACGATCGGCACCCAAAAAAACAAGAAATATTGAAAACCCCGATACCATCGTATGCAGGAGAAATGTTGCATGTAGATGTTTACTCCACGGCCGGTAAATACTTCCTAACTTGCATCGACAAGTTTTCCAAGTTCGCAGTAGTACAACCTATACGGTCTCGAGCAATCGTGGACATAAAAGCTCCACTTCTGCAACTTTTGAACATGTTTCCCAAAACAAAAGCGTTTTACTGCGACAATGAGACATCCTTGAACTCAGAAACCATTAAGTCAATGCTCAGCAATAACTTTGGTATTGAGATTTCAAACGCCCCACCCCTGCATAGCTCTTCCAACGGACAAGTCGAGCGGTTCCATGGCACTCTTGGGGATATAGCACGCTGCTGTAAGTTGGAATCACAGGTAGAAGACACTGTCGAGAACATTCTCCTTGCAACCATAAAATACAACAGGTCAATCCATTCAGTGACAAACGAAAGACCTATAGACGTAATTCACGCAGCATCAAAAAAAAGTACAGTGCAGATTAAAGAAAAAATCGCATCAGCACAGAACAAAACACTAGACCTCATGAATAAAAACAGGGTCTTTAAGTCGTACTCGGTAGGCAATAAGGTTTGGATAAAGAACAACAAAAGTTTGGGAAACAAACTTTCACCATTATGTACAGAAGCTGTAGTGGAGGCAGACCTAGTTACGACAGTTCTTATTAAAGGGAGGGTGGTCCATAAGGACAACCTTAGGTAGGCTTTAGATATTCAAAATAACAACAATCAAAATTTTAACAAAAATTTCTTTATAGGTTTACTTATCTTTTCAGTTTAACGATAGCTACCATGACTTTGACCGAAGCGACACTGAGACTGAACGACTACTCCCACGCGGACTACATACCTATAGTTGACGGAGACGTAACAATCTGGGACTCGTACACTTACATATGACACACGACGAACTTGACCTCTTTCGAAACTTACATTGACGAGACTTGGACATTGATAGACAGCCTACCCAAAGACCATATGAAACAGGTATTGAAAACTGACTTACAACATATAGCCACTCTAATAGCTTCTCTGACTGTACACCACCGACAAAAGGCCTGTTGTCACATACACCGTAAACCGAAACCGAAACCGAATTCAGTATCGGTATTTTTCAGTTGCTAGCAATCGTAATCGAATTCAGTACATTAGCAACTGAAACCAAAACAAGTACTTTAGACTTTATTCTGTTGCTGTTAACAGACGATCACCTGTTTTCTACAAACGCAGCTAACTTAACGCTGGTCAATTCTTTGTGTTTTCCATGTGAATTGCATGCGTGAAAATAAACTTTAAACTAAAAACTAATTAAAAATTATGTCCAACAATCCAAAAGTTAAATTAAGTTTGGAAGACGAGGAGATTCTGATAGAGTTTGTTAAATCGAACCCAGTTCTCTACAACGTAAGGCACAAGGACTTCCAAAATACAACACACAAAAATCACTTGTGGTTAAAGTTGGCAAACGAAATGTCTCTGGATGGTAATTTATTTTGCGTGCTATGTGATCAATTTCATCTCAATGTTTTGTTTTATGTTCATTAATATTTCAATACAGTTGATGTCGTGAAGAAGAAATGGGTAGCAATGCGGGACTATTTTGTAAGAAATAATGGCAAGAAAACAACCGGCTCCGCAGCGCAAGCACCCAGCAAAAGAGACAAATCACTTTCTTTTTTGCAGGAAACATCAATCATGAAGAAAAAGTAAGTTTTATTGTTGAATTGTTTGCAATTAATTGTAATTAATTTTCGATGTATTTTGTTTTATTTTTTAAGGTTTCAGATCTTTGTCATCAGTAAAGATTACCAATACGGCAGCAGCAGCGGCATTTGGTTTTGATGAGAGCGCAAAGTCGAAGAGAATTCTTGGGATACATCAAATGTTCTTTCACCATCGGGGGAAGATATGCAATCTTTCTGTTCTGATTCGCTTCCCTCCAGCTCAAAAAAACAATTGAATTCATCGATGAATGAATTGTTAAGTGAATTTATAAATTAAAGGCCAAAGCCCAGTGATTTTTTGCCACAAAATCCACCCGATGCTGCCCAATGTTTTTGCGACAATGAGACAATTCGACCAATTGCGATTTGCCAGGTTTAAAATGAAGATAAACCAATTGGTCGGGGAAGAAGAAGTGAGTGCCTACGCTTAATTGATTTACCATTCGACATCGGATGGAGAGGAGGAACAGGTAGCGAATTTAGAATAAAACATTTATTTTTTTTGTTCTTGTTGATTGATTAACTTTAATTTGCACTCGGGCAGATCGCAATCGATCGAGTTGACGCAATGTTATTGCAAGCGAATCACAAAAGCTTTGGTCAGCATCGGGTGGATATTGTGGCAAAAAATCAGCTGCCTTTGGTCGATCTTTTAAAAAATCACACAATAATTCCTCCATAAACGAAGTCTTTTGTGTTTTTTAAGCAGAGCCTAGCGAATCAGAACACAAAGATTGCATATCTTCCCCCGATCGTGAAAGAACGTTTGACATATCAAAATAATACTTTTCTTCAATCGGTGACTCTGTGCTCTCATCAAAACCAAATGCCGCTGCTGCTGCCGTATTGGTTATATTTACTGATGACAAAGATTTTTTTCCACATATAAAAAATAAATAAATAAATAATAAAAAATTTTGAATTAAACATTTTTTTGGATTTTTTATTTATTGCATCATATTTTCCTGCCAATGCACTGCACCAATTCCATTGAAATAAGCTCTAAACTTGTCTCGAATGGCTACTCCTTCGCTATGGGGCCTACCAATTACACTTGTTATCCCAATCAAATTTTCTGCAGGTGAAGCCACATCATCGGTGTTTTCGAAAATCGATTCCGATGGACTTGGGATTTTTTCCGTGCGCATCAAATTATGCAGTATGCAACTACCCAGCACAATTTTGTCGATTTTTTCAGGTGTAGTTTGAATGGGAGTGAAGAAAATCCGAAAGTACGAAGACATAATGCCAAATACATTTTCTGTTGTCCTCCTTGCACGGCAATGTCTATAGTTGTAAATGGCTTTAGTTTTATCGTGCAGCGACTGTGCTCTTGGATATGGCTTCATCATTGCAGTGTTCAGAGCAAATGCTTCATCACCAATCACAACGTTTGGCAATTCAACGTTCGTTAATGGCAAAGCAGCAGGAGGTGGAATATTAAAATTGCCATTGTTTATCAACTTGCCCATTACACTTTTCTGGAAAATGCCTGTGAAAATTTGCATTCAAAATCAATTTTAAATTTTTTTTTTGAAATAACCATCGGTTTCTTACCTGCGTCTCCTTATCTTCCGTATGAACCAACGTCTACTGCAATGAATTTGTAGTTGGCATCAACGATTGCTAACAATACAGTTGAGTGGAAGTCTTTGTAATTAAAATAGGCTGAACCCGCTTTTGGCGGGCATTTTATCCGGACGTGCTTGCCGTCAATCGCCCCGCAGCAATTTGGGTAATTCCACTTCAAGTAAAAATCATCGACGATTGTTTGGAATTGAGCGGTCGTCGGTGTGGGGATGGATTTTTCGAGAAAATGCACAATGAGGGATTCAAGGCATTTCTCTACTATTCGCCCAATAGTGGAATGGTGCACACGGTATTGAAACGCTAGGGATCGAAATGTTTCGCCGGTTGCCAAATACCGCAACGTAAGGCACAATTTATGCTGGGCGCTTATTGGTTTGCGCACCCAAGTCGTTGGTTTTTTTTTCAAGGTCTTCTTTCAAAACCTCTAACAATTGCCCAAACAAAAACGGGGTCACTCGAAAATACTCGCGAAACTTTGTATCGTCGTCCATCAAATGGCGTTCTACTAAAATGTCCACAGCCCCTTCTTTGGATCTTTCCCTGTAGATTTTGTGTGTGCTTTTCCTTTTATTTACTTTGCTCTTGATCAGCATGAACAACATTAAAAAATCTTTTTCAAACTGATCATTTGCAGCAAGGAATGCTGCGATTCTTTTTTGCTCCAATGAATAGTTTTGCATTTTGCAACTGATAATAAAAATATGAAGAAATATTCGGTTTCGGTTCTCGTTGTATGTGGCAACCCACGCAAAAACGTCCAGCAAACGAAACAGCAACCGAAACTGATCGAAATCGATATTTTTTTTTTCGGTTTCGGTTTCGGTTTACGGTGTATGTGACAACAGGCCTAAAGACGTAGCATTAACATGATAGGTAGCGCTCTTAAGGCAATTGCAGGAACCCCAGATTTTGATGACTGGGAACAAATAAAATTCAAGCAGAGTCAGTTAATAGAATCCGAGAGAAGGCAGATAGAGATTAACAGTAAATTTCAAGACAGGCTTAATTACGTTTCAAGGGCTCTTAACGAAATTTTAAAGCCAGATTCAGAGGTCGAGCATTTTTATGCAACAATTTTAGCAAAAAACAGGATGATCATAACAAACCTTGAGGACTTAATCCTCATCGTTACACTGGCAAAAATAAATTTAATTAGCCCCCTCATATTAGACAGCATCGATATAAAGGAATTGTTAATGAACATCTCACCAATATTAGCATAACTGACCTTTTAGAGGTCTCTCACATTAAAGCTTTTCAAAATTCCGAACTATTGTATTTCCTAATAAAATATCCCAAACCTTTGCTTAATTGTAAAAAAATAGACATTCTCCCTGTTCAGCATAATAATGTAATATTAGACTTAGAAGAAGAAAATACTGTGGCCGACTGCGGAACAAAGACCTTCGCTGTACGTGACTGCGCCATCACTGTGAGCACCACCTTCTGCAAAAGACTGGAAGGTACTACTTACCAACAGTTAGTATCTGGAACCATCGCACAATGTGCCACACGCCCCGGACACTTAGCGCCCGTAGTAGTAATCGGCGAAGGCATCACTGTAATAAACAACGCAACCATGCAAGTGGTAGACAGCGCCGGCAACAGCCAGACGATTGCGGGAACTTTCCTCGCATCATTCGACGATTACATCTCGTTGAATGGCACCCGGTACGTAACCACCAGGGCATCCTGAAGAGGAAACCAGCGGTATCCACATCAGCCGTTGTGAACGTCACCCTCTTCAGGGAGCACCGAAGCCTCCGATATCTACATGATCTGACCATAAAGAATCTCGGTCATATTGGGGATCTTAGATCAGGACTATCTTCACGGTCCTATGGCTGCTTAACGCTTGTCGGCTTACTCCTGCTCTTCGTGGTTACCTGGAAGCTATACCAACGCAGAATAATAAAAAAGAAACCCGAAGACGCGTTTCAGCCGAGAAGAGAGGAGTTAACACGCGCAAGCTTGAGTTTGCTGTCAACGTCGTTGCGCCGGATGCCGTCGCGACGGAGTTGCAGTTGAAACCGGAGCCGCACACGCGCAAGCCAGAAGCTCACACGCGCAAGCAGCCTGATCGCCCGCTGGAGACGTCAACTCAGCATTCTGCTGACATTCCGGCCGACAGCGGTGGCTTCATGGTGCGCTGCAGCCTGACTTAGCTTAAGTTTTATATTTGTTCTCTTAACGTTCAAACGAACGTATTATTAAAAACAAATTGTAATAATCCTTTAACTAATAAATAAAGAGTTAATAAAGATAATCCTTTGATTAATTAATAAAGTGATTTCTTTTAATTTATATAAGCATTCAGTACATAAACTGACTGCTAATAAGGCGTCGCAACTACCACTTGTAACTAGGTGGACTACGGAGAGGGAGTTCCTGTATAAAGAATGAAAGACTTGTGTTTGCTTGAATGCAAAGTAAAGACTCTGATTTTTATTAAAGAAAGTATCAGTATTTATAGATAAATATAGCTTAGTTCATATATGTGTAATTTGGGTTATCGTGTATGCAGCAGTTGCTTACCACTGCAGAATTGTGTATTGGCAACAACCGGGTTGGCTGACCGCGGCTCTAGTTACACGTGCTGTGTAGTCAGCAGTTTCCGCGAATAAGACAATTTGACTCACGGTGCTGTTTTTAATTGACCTTTTAAGTACTGACCTATAATATTTACATATTTATTGACATATTAAGTTGTGTTTAATTAGCATATTATATTGTATTTATTATTGTGTGTCATGTGTTTGTGTTGTGATTAAAATATATACATATATAAGCCTAAACATTCTCCCAGCCGTTGAACAGGTGTTCACCCGTCGTCTTGGTCTAGTGTGAATCGTCTTTTGGATACGGCTGGCTCGGATGTTTGGCTGGCTTCAGTCCTGGGGGCGGTTGGTCGCACAGTCCATAGGCGTCTCTTTCGCATTGGATAGGCGCATAGAAATATGATGGACACAGCTAACGCAGCATAAGAAGCATAAGAACCAGCTCTTGGATGTTCAGTGTTGCCAATTTTCGTTGTAAGTCGTCCAGATCGTTGTCTTCTTGGGCCTTGTACTCTGAGATATTGAAAGTTTTCGCAGGTACATCGGTAATGTTTGGCTTGATTAGATCGCCAAAGTGGGGGTAACTTGGTTTTACTTGACTAATTATGGTGCCGAACGTACTGATGCTAATCTCCGAGTTGCGGGCAGTACAGCCAGACGATAAAGTTAGCAATCCGGTGGCTTCTATCAGTATTGTAGACGGTATTGCATTGTATACGGCTTGCAATTCCATTGCCGAGGTGGTTGCAAATATCCAATTGTTCGGCTGGTGTGTTTTTGTCCATACCATTTTGGTTGTTCTGTGACTTGTTTGACACACTGTTGGTGTCTTGTTGTTAAAAAGCTGAAACTCATGCTGGGGCATGAATTTGTTTTATGGTCATTTCTGAAGCGATTGACGCATAATTTTTGCCGTTGCACCCAATTAACGCGCTCGCTTATTGATTTAGCGCGAAAGTCGTCACATTTTGATAAATAGTGACTTGTCTTTTTGCAATAAAGACATCATCTTTGTGCACTCGAAGAAGACGCACATGTTGTATTTTTATTTTATGCTCCTTTTTGAAAGTTACTGGCGTCTGTTTTGCGGTAGCCATTACTCGAACTCTTTGTTCTAAGAACTGGATCATGGTGTCCAGTGGCTGAATTTCGTTGGTATTACCCAGTGACTGCTCATAGAGTGTTTTATTTGTGCCGTCCAGTTTATTTCTTAGGATGGCAATGATGATCGGATCCCATGTTGAGATGTCAATCCCGAGTCCCTTCAACGAAGCTAAGGACTCTATAGTAGTGATGTGCAGCTCTTTTAAAGAGTTTACATCGTCGCTGCAGGTTTGTTGCAGCAGGAGACGGTTCAATATCCTAGATGCAATCTCCCTTGGATTATTGTATGCGTCTACTAGAATTTTCCATGCGTAGAGATAGTTTTGCGCTCTCAGATCGATGTGACGGGTTGATCTTTCCGCCTCTCCGATTACGCTGCTTTTCAAATACCACATCTTGCGTATGGTTGGCATTTTTGTTTCATGTATCATACTTGAAAACATGGCAAAAAATGTATTCCATTTGAGTGCTTCGCCGTCAAATTTTGGAATGGTAATGCGTGGCAGGCTTATGTTTTCGGAGCACGAACTACTTGAATTGTTAGTAAGTGCATTCTGCCTTGAGATAATTAGCGGTGTCGTAGCCTATCTCTTCTGGGTCTTCAAATTCTTCGCATATTTGAAAATGGACCTCTTTAATTTTTGCCCATAATGATTTAACATTGTCTGCATTAGGGGGCTTTTGTTGCAAAGTACGATCTAACGATGCTATCATTGCCTTTTGCCTATGGCAAAATGCACTTAATTTTGTGTTTGTGCTTGTTCCGGCATCAACCGATCTTGAAGTAATGAAGGTTATTGGCTCCGTCATATTGCTGCTAGACTGGTCAGCAATATCAGCCTGGTCAGAGAAGTAGTTTTTGGTTTTTTGAACCATATCAGCAACGTCTTCGAAGAACTTGAAGTATCTATGGGACTTCTCCAAGTTCTGTTTTAAGATCAACTCGTTGTTGTCTTTGAAGGCGTTCCACTTTTCTTCTAGAATTGAGGTTCTGGCTTTGTAGTAGCACGGTTTTGATTTCCGCTCGGCTGAGTCCTTTTTGCTGTTTTTGATAAGCCTTGATATCTCCTTGCTTATTTCTTCATGCTCATCCAAGACTTCTTCCAGATCCATTGATTTGTTTGTAACTCTATTTATTCCTGACCCGTTGGAAGTGTTTTTTTTTTTTTATTTGCTCTTTGGTGAGCTGGATTATGCTTCGAGTCGCAATTTTGATGTGTAAAAAAAATAAGAGTTGTTTTTCTTTTAAGTATCCTTAATTGGAGTCCATCGTCGGGGTCACCAAAATGTTTGTGTGTATACAAGCATTCAGTACATAAACTGACTGCTAATAAGGCGTCGCAACTAGCACTTGTAACTAGGTGGACTACGGAGAGGGAGTTCCTGTAGAAAGAATGAAAGACTTGTGTTTGCTTGAATGCAAAGTAAAGACTCTGATTTTTATTAACGAAAGTATCAGTATTTATAGATAAATATAGCTTAGTTCATATATATGTAATTTTGGTTATCGTGTATGCAGCAGTTGCTTACCACTGCAGAATTGTGTGTTGGCAGCAACCGGGTTGGCTGACCGCGGCTCTAGTTACACGTGCTGTGTAGTCAGCAGTTTCCGCGAATTAGACAATTTGACTCTCGGTGCTGTTTTTAATTGACCTATTTTAAGTACTGACCTATGATATTTACATATTAAGCCGGGTATCCAGTACAGCGAAAAAAACACTTTTCCATACAAAATCGTCGTAGCAGGAATTGTTTTTTTTTGGCTTCGTATTTTCTGGGTATCCAGCTACGTAGCAAAAATACTAAAGTGCTTATCGATAGTATCGAGTTGATACAATATGTACACACTGGCGCTGGGCGCAGGAAATACCAAATCGTATATCTTCCTGTGCCCAGCAAGCAGGAAAATGAAAAAGAAAACTAAAAAGCGTGTTGAAAACTTTTCACACGAAGAAAAGATAAAGCTTATCAAAAGTATAGAGTCGCGACCATGCCTATGGAGATTGGCCGACAGAAAACATTTTGATTATATTGCAGTGAGAAAGGCATGGGAAAACATAGATTTTACGCTCCTCTTCCTCGCTCGTCCTTGCAACAACATATGCTGCCAACAAAGGAATTAACAAATTCGCACTATTCATGTTTCCCTTATTAATTTACTGTTTGCTGGTTTGTTTACTTTTTCAATTTGATGCCTCAGTGTGACAATGTATCTCCTAAAGTATAAAAGACAAAATGACATATTTTTACCACAAATTAGTGGACTACGGTCACACTATTAATTCCTGTGCCCACGCTTCCAAAATATATCACAAATTCCTGACAGGAATTTTTTGGTGTGCTGGAAACGGACCTTTAATTGACATATAATGTTGTGTTTAATTAGCATATTTTATTGTATATATTATTGTGTGTCATGTGTTTGTGTTGTGATTTAAATATATACATATATACGCCTAAGCAGTAATAGTAGTAAAGGTAAATGTTTAAGGGTATGTCGTGAAATAGAAGTTGCGAAATTAATGTAGCAGACTTAATGAATTATCTTCGACCTCAAAAGCTATAAATACTCTGATCAGCATCATCATCGACATAGTCATGTCTTCTTATCTGACAGGATGTATGCTCGCCTGAAGACCTGATGGCTTGGAATCCAGTAGATGCGCATTTTTTAGACGTGCTAAGTACATTTAGTGTTTCTCTGCTTGCCAGGATATTTCGCGATCTTATGTGGTGGGTCTGCAAGGCTTTGATAGCCGCCTGACTGTCCACGAAAATATTAACTTTTTCCTGTGTTGTGTTTGTTTGTAGGATTGCTTCTGCTGCTTTCCTTATTGCGAATATCTCCGCTTGGAATATGCTGCAGGGGTCTGAGAGTTTGGATGACAGACTCATGTCTGGTTCGATGCAGTACAATGCTGCTTCGACCCCATCCCTCATTTTTGAGCCATCTGTGTATATGTTGATGGCTGTCTGCTCTGCTCCTGAGCGCCAGTCATGTTCTCCTAGGAGCGTGGGAGTGAAGTTAAAATTGTTTCTTGGGGTCATATAGTTTGCTTCGATTATGGTCCCCCTTCCAATTGTACTATGCCCGTAGTTGTGTACCGTCATGTTGCCTATCGTGTGGAACCGTTGTGCTAAGGCAAATGGCGACCGCCTGATCTACTCAGCCTTACCCGGGTTACAGCTCTTCGAACAGCCTAATCGAACGCAGGAATGCGACGATGTGGCATGGTCGGAGAGCCCTCATCTCCTAAGTAGACAGAGAGAGGCTCCCCAGAAGAGAGAGCCTCAGAAGACAAATGGCGGGACATTCCTCAAGCAGGTGTTCTGGAGTCTCATCCCCCTCCAGACACATTCTGCAAAGACTGTCTACCCCTAGCTTGAGAGTGTGCAGATGCTTACGCATTCTGCAGTGCCCGGTTAAAAAACCCGTAACTATCCTAAGAGATCCTTTGCTCAGCTTCAGACAGTCCTCAGTTCTCTTCTTGTTATAACTACCTTGCAGTCGCTTGCTCTGTCTTGCCCCCTGCGAAAACCGCCACGCATCCTCGCATGCAATGGGCGGATCGATGCGACTGCTCTGCCTAATTGTCCCTGGTCCTAGCCCACAGAAAAGTTCAGGGCCGAGGAAAGGGGTGCTAGCGCCTTTCCTGGCCATGATATCGGCAACCTCATTGCCGGGAATGCCCGCATGTCCTGGTACCCAATAGATGGTGACTGTGTTAGAACTGCCTAACCTGTTGAGTGTTTCTATACATTGCCACACCAGCTTGGAGACGATCTTGTGAGCACTGAGTGCTTTGATCGCTGCCTGGCTGTCAGAGAAAATGGCAATGTCTCTATGATCGTATTCCTTCTCGATGTTTATGGAGGCACACCTTCAATCGCATGCACTTCCGCTTGGAATATGCTAGCGAATCTGCCAAGGGGTTCATGATATTTGAGCCGGGGTCCGCAGACTCCAGCTCCAGCACCCTCATCTGTATGTGAACCGTCAGTATACCATCTGATAGCATGTGGCTTCACATTATAGGTGGTCGACAGACTAGTCCACTCTGCTTTATTACTGAGCTCCGTTTTAAAGAGCTTCTCGAAACTTAAAAGGGCCATCTGCGCATCTTACGGAAAGGCCAACAGTGTGCCAGTTGCACTCGTGACAGAAGCGAATGCGTTCGCTCCTGCCATTCTCACAATTGACCTGTTCGCACTGTGTTTGATGAAAATATGCAGAGGCGTAAGCCCTAGCAGTACGTCCAGTGCTGACGACGGGCACGTACGCATTGCGCCAGTGATGCACGTGCAGGCAAGTCTCTGGAGTTTGCCCAGTTGCCGTTTAGTGACATCTAGGTCAACACGACCTGCCCAGACCGCAGCGCCGTAGCTGACTATAGGCCTCACCATTGCTGTTACATCCACAGAAGGATTTTAGGGGACACCCCCCAATTTTTCCGTGCGAGAGATCTGCAACTCATTAGGGTCAGTGTGGCCTTGCGTACCGCATGCTCGACATGCTGTTTCCAAAGTCGCCTCTTGTCCACGATTATCCCCAGATACTTTATCTTCGTAGAGAGTGGGATAACCGTACCCCCAATAGATATGGGTCTTATGGATTTTAACTTGTATCGATAATTGAAAGCGACAATTGTGGTTTTTGCCGGATTTATATTCAGCCCCACGTCCAAGCACCAGTCCAAGCAAAGACTAAGACCCAGTGTAATCCTATCACATAGCGTGTTCACAAATTTACCTTTGCAGACAATAGTGATGCCATCGGCGTAGCTTTGGCATTCAAAACCAATTTGTGTTAGTTTAACTAACCACGAGACTCCAGAGAAGAGGTGATAGGACAGACCCCTGTGGACAACCTCTTGTGGTTTGGGCCCTGATCGTCAAATTATTGACAGTGACTTCCGCTATTCTCGTGTCAAGGAGTTTGCCAAGCCAAAACATAAGTCCTGTCTCAACCCCTTTATCCCGAAGCGCCCTGGCCACAACATCATGTGCTGTGTTATTGAAAGCACCTTCAATGTCCATGAAGGCGCAGGGAGCGACGTCTTTGGCCTTCACTGAGCATTGCAGGCTGTTTACTAAGTCTAGGAGAGCCGATTCTGTCGACTTTTCTTCTCTGTAGGCATGCTGATGATCATGCAAGGGACAGGACACTAGGTGCGAGGTCCTAATGTGGTTGTCGACTATCTTTTCGAGGGTTTTTAACAGGAAGGATGTCAGGCTGATCGGCCTGAAGGATTTGGGGTGAAAAGGGTCTTTTTTCCCCACCTTTGGGATAAAAATCACCCTGGCCGTCCTCCATGCTCTAGGTATGTAGCCCATAGCTATTCTTCCCCGGAAAATGCGAATGAGGAACACCATTAGCTGTTCCATCCCCTTCTGAAGAAGGACGGAAAGGATTCCGTCCGTACCTGGGGCCTTGTAGGGACTGAGTGTACCAATGACCCATCTAATCTTTTGCTCTGATACTATGGCTGCAGCCAGGCTCCAGTCGGGTCACCTGTTGGGGACCGTTTCGTAACAGTTAGCAATGTTGGGGATGGTATTACAAGACGGAAAGTGAGTTTGCAGGAGAAGTTCTGCCTTTTCCACCTCGTTTTCCGTGAAGGAACCATCTGGCTTTTTTAGACAGAGTTTGGACAGAACTTTGCCTTTCGAGATTGCCTTAAAGACCCTAGCAGCTGGTGACCTTTTCTAGGTTAGAGCAAAAACTCCGGAAGTGACCGCGCTTGCTGTACCGGATTTATTTGTTTTATTTTGTTAGTTTCTTGGAGTATAGCTTCCACCTGTCACTATTCTTTTTGGCTGTATTAAACAGCTTCCTAACTTCTTCCCGAAGTATCCCTAGCTTTTTATTCCACCAAGGGTTGTCCCTGTTGGACACTATGGATTTGGCTGGACAACTTGAATGGTAGGCATTCAGAATTGTCTCGCTAACCTCTACTGAAAGTTGCTCTAGCTCTTCATGGGAAGAGACCCTCTTGTGGTTCAGTCTGCTCAGATTTAAACCCAGGCAGGACTGGTAGAGCAGCCAGTCGGTCCGCCGGGGATTCCTGATTATTTTACTGAACCTGAAATTATTGCTAATGTCGAAGAGGATAATCCTGTGATCCGACATTGACGGTTCCGTTGAGACCCTTCAGCTACTAACCAGCTTAGAGGCCCCTACGTTGCCAAAAGTAATATCAAGTACTTCGGCTCTATTTGGTGATAAAAGTAGGTTCAGCCCCCACATTAAACACCGTAAGGTCACTAGCTACAAGATAGTCAAGTAAGCACTCACCTCTACCGTTATTGCCTGTGCTGCCCCACGCTACACTGTGCCGTTGCTGCTGCAGTGTGCCACCAGATCCTGGACCTCTGTTAGGGGGGCTTCCACAGTGTCTCCCGGGAAGTAGGCTGACGCTACCACCATACTTCCGAACTCGCCGGTGATTAGCACCGCTACAAGATCCCTACTGAGAAATTTGGAGAGACAAAGAATGTAAGTATTCTTTCGCACCAAGATGCACGCTCTTGGCGATGTCTCCCTCATGTCTGCAACTAATTGCGAACTTACATGGTTTAGGCCGCAGATCCTGCCTCTGACGACCCATGGCTCCTGGATGAGCACCAGCCCCAGGTCAACCCTTGAGATCAACCTGCTGATGACAGCCAAAGCTGCCCTCGCGTGGTGCAGGTTGATCTGTGCCCCGCTGGTGGCCCCCATCCTTAGAGCTCCGGTTCCCCCTCCGAGAGCGTCAGATATGCCTTTGAAAACGTCTGCTCATCATCAGACGGCTGCTCAACACTCAGGTGGTCTGATTCGCTTCTCACGTGGAGCCGCGATAGGTCCGAGTCCAACTCGGCTTCCCAGGCCGCGAGGGCCTCGGCTGCTGCTGCCTCGTCGGAGGGGCAGGTGGGTGCTGCCTTAGCTGCAGCAGAGGAAGTGCCAGGCACGTCGTCTGCTAGCACCATCGCAGCCGTCTCAACCGCGGCTTGCTTTTTATGCAGCCGGCACTTCAGTTGGCCAAACCTGAAGCTTACCGACATCTCTCTATTTTTGAGACGAGAGAGCACTTCGTCCTCCATCCCAAGTGACAGCACCTTGAATCCCTTGGTCTCAAGGCGCCTGAGCACGCGCCACGTCTCAATAAGAAGACCCTTATTCTGCTCAGTGAGCACCCTAAGGGATCTCTCCACCGTCTGCCCAGCCGTGCGTGGCAGGTATATTGTCACGATGTTTGATTGCGGAATGTCCGCTTGCGGGCAAGTGCGGAGGTCCACTCCCACTGCGGCACTGATGCTGGGCTTTTTCAGCTCCAACCACCTTCTGGCATCCTCGTCAAGACAATCCACTAGGACTAGACCATCCCTGAACTGGATGCCATTGAAATTGAGGCTGGCGGTCCAGCCCTTCCTTATCTCTTCAACAAGGGCTGTCTCCACCGCCGACAGCTCCTCCTTGCTCAGCCGCTTCCTCGGGAAGTCACAAGCCAGTATAGCTAGGTTAGTGCCCTTGGCTACACTGGCATACGTGGCAGCCTTCGGTCACTTCAAGCTGACTCAGGTACCTTGGCCCTCCGGAGCTGTGATTTCTCCTCTACCGACTTCGACCTCTTGTGGTCCTCCTGGGGAGTTCGGTTGGCGACGTGTGCTGGAGCTGTCGCTTTCTCTCCGCCACGGCCTGGCCCTTGGTTCGCTCCACTGGAGACGCGGTCAGCGCCCGGTGCTGCAGTGCTCGCCTGCGTGCCTCTTCCGGCTTTAAGCCACGGTCGAGGTACCGGAGGTACCACTTGCGCCCGGCTCCGCTGAGGCCCTGTCTTAGCTGGTCGCCAGAGCCACCAGGCTGGCCTGGTGCCGGTGGAGATGGCTTCTTTAGGTTCTGCTTCCTCCTCTGTGAGGCAGAAAAGGGTGTTGCGGCGTCTCCCCTGCTTGCTGTGGTAGCTCGCAGGGCAGCCACTGGTGCAGTGCCAGGCACTGCAGCCCCACCCCCTACGTCCGTCAGTGTAGCGGCCTCCTTAACAGCCACTAGAGATTTAAAAGTCTCTCCACTCTTCGAGGTGCTCGGCTTCGGGGACGAGCCCTTCGGCCGAGCAGTGCTCTTCAAATACAGTAGGTTACCCCTGACTGCAAACCAGCCAATGAGCACGGACCACATAACACTCTGGCATTAGGGGGTGAATTGGCACCCTTGCCTCAGGACGTCACCACTGCCCTGTGTGAGATGTGAGGGATAGGTAATTGGGTAGGAGCGCATGAAGAAGAAGGGTGTGTGGAAGACTATGTTTAGAAGGCGGTCAGACAAGCGCCTTGTCGGTCCCACCATCGGTGTGGTACCCGCTGTTGTCCGGGACTGCTTATTTACGACAAGTCGCTGTTCGCAGCTAACCTTTTCTAGAGGCCTTGCGCTATCCGCAACCTGCGACCCGTCCGGTGGCCTCAGCTTGCCCACCTCAGAACCATTTCACTAGTTCATCGGTACCAGAACATGAAGAGTAACAAAAAACAAGATATTAAAGTGTAGCAGGATATCCCTGCTGCCAGTGCCACGAGGCACTTTGAGAACCGCTTGCTTAACGGTGAGCGGATCTCAAACGTGTAGGCCGCAGGCGGCGGCAAACACAGCGCGCGCACAAGCGACGACGGAAACCCCAAGTCACCGTGTCCCAGCTGCACAAGGAGGAGGAAGCAAGGGTGGACCATCCCAGCCGATGCGACCGAATCTAAACGCAGTTCGGCGACATGGCGTGCAGCGCCAGCAGCACGGTTTGGATGACCAAAACCGGAAAAAGCTGAACGGCTCAAAGACCAAATGGTACTTAAGGTACCTTCCGCAGGGAATTTTTCCAGCAAAGGCACTGCGCAGGGCAATGGCAGGGAGGGATTTGGCGAGCCAGGCACAGGGACCAGCCCCCAAACGTCTCAGCACCCACTGACCAATGCGGCGTCGAGACTGCGATCGTGGAAAGGTGCTTCACTGCATTGCAAGATAGGTGATGACATTCCATCACCTCACAACATCACCATCTTCTGCCCAAGAAGCGCGGATCGGTCAACCGAATCCTTGTTGGCTCTGCTGAGGAACCAGAACAAGATCGAGACCAACTCGTGGAAGGTGCTGTCGAGGAGGACGGAAGGCGGAGATGCGCACAAGGTGATCGGCATCGATGAGCCCTCCAAGGACGAAATTGTGGTGAAAGACCACCAGATTTCATTCCGCTACGGGACCGTCCCCGTTAGCGGTCTGAAGAAGAGGAGTGCTGGCGCGAGATCTGCCCCTGCCCAACAGTCAGCCCCGTCAGCCGCATTCTCGGCACCCACACCTCCCACGGCCACTGATCATCTTTCAAAGGCCGATCCCTCAGAGGATCTGGCTGAAGATGAGGAGCTGGCCGACATGACGCTCGGTCCAGAAGAGCTGGAGGGGATGGATGGGGTGTTGCCGATGTCATCACAGGAGCTGGCGGAGGAACTGCTAATTGCAGAGGAAGCAATTGACGTCACCATGACGGGCAGCGGTGATGTGGGTAGCTCCCAACTTGCATCACTAGGAGCTGGAGCGGCAGACGAGTGATGGTGACGCCAAACGTCACTGCCACTGGGCTAGCCCAGATAAAACTCCATCGGGCTAAGGCATCCTCGGGCGTCTTAGCCAGGATGTTTATCACCCAACATCTTCGACTAGCCCTGGTAAAGGAGCCATGGGTCAACAATGGCATTAAAGGCCTGTACACCGCTGACTCGAAGGTAATCTGGGATCAAAGAGATCCTCTACCTAAAGCATGCATCATGGTAAGAAAATGTATTAATTCTACTATTCTTTCAGAATTCCTCACTAGAGACTGCGTTCCGATTGCCTTACAAACTTTATATTCAAGTATAATTTAGAAATTGGCAATGTCGGATCGACACCGACATTTGTAACTAGAGTTAGAGAAGAGGTGTTAGACATTACTCTGATTAGTCTGTCTATTACGCCACACATCAGGGAATGGCATGTCTCTTCAGAAGAATCCATGTCCGATCACAGGATCATCCTAATTAAACTTCATGTTAATACGGATAGTAGCGTACCAACTCGTAACCCCAGAAAAACAAACTGGGAAAAATTTAGGTCTACCTTAGAACTAAACCTAGCCACCGAAAACTCTGGAACACCCAGATACACTGGTGAGCTAGAAAGAGTTGTTAGAAATCTTAATAGTAGCATTGGAAATGCATATGGAGAAAGCTGCCCGTTAGGGAGAACGCGTCTTGACAGACTGCGGCTTACCACTCGTCACCTTTTGAATAAAGCCAAGAGAGACGGGTCATGGGATACATACCGCGAAAGCCTCACCTGCTACAGCAAGGAGATTAGGAAGGCCAAGCGTAAGAACTATAGAAACTTTTGCGAAAGCATAGCAAGTACTACAGAAGGTGCCCAGCTGCATAGAGCATTATCAAAACGGGCACCGGAGGCTAATCTAGCCCTGAAGCGAAGTGATAATTCATACACGAGCACTCGTATGCAAAGGCTAGAGCTTCTGTTTGAGACGCACTACCCAGGGAGTATCTCCTGGCAAAAGAGCGAATCATATGCAACAGGAGCTCAGCACAGACCAACGGCCAGCGACTGGACATACGCCAAGTCGGTGGTAACGATGGAGAAAATAAAATGGGCAATTGGATCCTTCCAGCCTTACAAATCTCCTGGTCTGGATGGCATATTACAGGATTTCCTTCAGCAGGGGCAGCTGTTGTTGAAAACGTTGGAAAAGCTGGTGGACTATTATATTAGGAGTACTCTGCTTACACAGAGTCCACTGCAGGCAACGCAGCATGCATACAGGACAGGTAGGTCTACGGACACTGCCCTGTATGAGCTGCACCGCACTTTGCGAGCCGCAGTAGTAAATAAAGAAGTAGCAGTCTTTGCAGTTTTAGACATTGAAGGTGCTTTCGACAACACATCTCACGATGCTGTCAAGGACACCTTGAATAGAAGAGGGCTGGACAGCACAACCAGAAGATGGATTTCATCCCTACTAGGGTCCAGACAGGCTACGGCATCTATACAAGATAGTACCGTAACAGTTTCAACCACAAGGGGCTGTCCGCAAGGGGGGGTTTTATCACCTCTCTTATGGAGTATACCGGTAGATGAACTACTAAGTAGACTTGCAACAGGGTTGTGTAGGAATCACGGGGGCGATGAAGACCTGTCACACATCAGCGCTTGAGGTTCTGTTGGAATTTACACCACTCCATCACACAATTAGGCTACAACAGAAGGCAACCCTTTTAAGAATGTCCGCTGAAGGAGTTGGGAGAGGACATATTCTTAGTCGAGTAGAGGCAGATATGCTATCGGGTGAACTTCCCCTACTGACACAGCCAAGGGACCAAATGAAAGCCGAACATATGTTCGCGCAAAAGTTTCAAGTTCACCTGTGCAACAAAAAGGAGTGGACATCTCTAGAAGAGGTCCAAAACATGAAACCGCACACTATTAAATGGTACACTGATGGGTCCCTAACACAACAAGGCTCCGGTCTTGGTGTGGTGGGCCCTCGGCTAATTTACCTTGAGGCCCTAGGTATGCACACCAGCATATTCCAAGCTAAGGTATGTGCAATAAGGAGGTGTGTGGACTTTAATTTAAAGCGCAACTATCGGAATAGAGATATAGCCATCTTATCCGATAGCAGCTATAATGGCACTTAGTAAGACTGAAATTAGGTCAAAGGTAGTTCGTGAGGTACGAACCAAGCTATACACTCTGAGATCACAAAAAAGGCTTGCCCTAAGATGGGTCCCAGGACATGTCGACATAGCGGGGAACGAAGAGGCAGATAAGCAAGCAAGACTTGGGGCAGCGACACCTCTAATAGGATCCGAGCTGTACTGTGGTGTAGGAAGACGCACAATACGTGAGGAGCTTAGGAACAAAGAGGGACGACTACGCAGTATGAGCTGGGCAAGGACACCAGGACTCAGACAAGCAAAGCTTCTCTTGGGTAGCTATAACCTCAAACGGTTTAAGCAAGTAATATCAATGGGTAAAAATAGGCTTAGGATACTCACCGGTCTTCTGACAAGACATTGTAGACTAAGAGGTCATCTAGCAAAGCTAGGTATAGCCAGCAGCGAGATTTGCAGACTCCGTGGAATGGAAGGAGAATCCTCCTTGCACATAATAGCAGAATGTGTAGCCTTAGTAAGTAAAAGAAGCAGTTTTCTGGGAAAACACATTGTGCAGCTTAGCGATTTAGAAACCACTGACCCAACAAAAATACTTGCCTTCATGCAAGACCTGGGTCTGATGAAAGAAGGGGCACAAAAGATCTATCTGGTCGCAGTGTATTCACCCCAAAGATAATAATAATAATGTCCACGAGGTAAACGTTCAGAATGGTTTGTAATGCTTTTGTTGGTGTTTTCCTCAGCGCCCCTGGGATGCACGTAAGATCATGTCGCTGGGTTTCTACTTGTTTATGCTAATATAAAGCAATAAAAAAGGTACAAACATGTGTTAACACATCGCTCTTGAGTTCTAACACTCATTCGTTTTTTTTTATCAAAAAACGAGCTAAGACTACGGCTGATATTGACTTTAATTTATTTAAAAGTCTAGTTAACTTTCTAAAACCATGTAAAGATTGTTCAAATAGCATATTTAGGGTGTTCACTTTGTGTTGCGAAATTGCGAAATCACAACAGTGCAAACCATCCCAACAACAATTTGTACTGAAAACCATTTTGCTTTTTCGCAACACCCCTGCCTATGACTAAGAAATCGTTGCGATTTCGCAACGATTTGAGTGTTGAAAAATTATACAAAAGTGAAAAAGTGTTGCACAATACATGAAATTTTGTGGTATTTTTTGAGGTAATTTTGTGCTTTCGGTGCTAAATCAAAACAGACAGCTGTTCGTTGTGAGCGGCTGCTACAAGTAAGTGAGGTTTGGTTTCAAATGAGAAAAGGATGTTATCCCGCCAACTAATGGATTAGGTACATTTGTTAAGTCGCCTCTGCGGCTCGAATAAATCCAAATTGCGTCATCAACAAAATCATCCCATATCTCGTCCAATGCAGAGTCGGCCAACACTTGGTCAGAAACACCTGCAATCATTTTTAATTTATATACTTAAATTGCCACATATTTCGACCTATATCCCTTCAACTGCTTCAATTTCCTCAATTGCTTGGGATGCTGTCCATTCTATAAGTGAATCTTTCACGCTTTTAAAAGGCATTTTGAAATTTATTTTTTTGTTGCAGCAATGCGAACAGCTGTTTGTGCAAAAGTAAAACACTTCAACAGTCAAATTGAGTGTTCAAAACACCAGTGTTGCGATTTCGCAATTTCGCAACATAAAGTGAAAACCCTAATTATCTGAAAAAGAGCCAACAATTGACGCAAATATGTCAATTCAATTCATTGCTCGAAAAACTTAAAAAATATTGCAAAATAGAATTATTTGATTCCAATGAAAAGGATCAATTAAAGGAGAAAACCTTTTATTCTTTAGGAAAACGTTTTCAGCCAAGTTCAGTTAATTTAATTGGATTATTTTAAAACCCTCCGCTTAGGGTCGGTTTCTCAATGTCCGATTAGCGTAACTATCCCAAGTTTAGTCGAAATTGAGTTTCTCAATGTTCGTTTAGGGCTTAGCGTGCGATAAACTTAACCGATGCCTGAGTGCCGGCTAACATTTATCGTTCGTTAAAGGGCCGATATAAATATCGCTAAAACCATCGTTAGGCAATTACCTGATTCAAGCCGTCACTTGCATTGTATATGTTTTATTATTATACAAAATATTTTGGTTTGACTTCACAAGAACATTAACTGCCTGCTTCTCAGCAACCGAAACGTTTTTCTTACGTTGGCGCTTATATATTTCAGCCGCGCTCAATAAAATTAATGTTTTAAGCATTTGTTTCGAATTTGGCGGTCACAAAACAAAAAATATACCACACCAAACAGGTGATTTCCTCGTAATTAGTTGGCAGCACCATCAGAGCGACAGTATCTGAACGAATAAGGTTAACTTTGCATTGAGAAAACCAAACTGGTTTAACACGAGCATTAAAGTTATGCCGAGATTAACTAATTGACACTTTAACTGGACATGGAGAAACCGGCCCTTAGAGAGTTAAGTTTTTTATCAGGAGAAAGAAAACATCATGTTTTAGAAAAAGTGAAATGCAAGATGATTAAAAATCGCGATATGTTAAAAGACAATATTGATGACTCGCAAACTAAAAACTGTTCGGCAAAAACGAGTTCCAAGAGTTTTTTTTGACACGCACCAACCAAAAAATTTATAAAACTTGACAAAAATGCCATTGATTTAGAAATTGAAAAATATTATGCCACAACTTCTCATTTAAACTTGCTAATTTGAAAATTTTGGAAACAAGCAACTGACCTCAAAATATTGCAAGTTGTGGCTAAAAATAAATTATGCATTCCTGTAAGCTCTGCGTCAAGCGAGCGAGTTTTTTCTTCATCTGGTAAAATTCTCAATGAAAGATGCACAAGACATTCAAGTGCGAATTTGGATAAGCTACTTTTTTTGTACAAAACTATGTAATTTTGTTTAATAATAATAAAAAATTAAATTTTTTTGAAGAGTTCTTAATTTTTCGGGCTGGCGGGTTGGGTTCAGGTAAGAAATGGTTTCTTGTCATCAGGTGCGGGTGAAGGTTGGCACTGCGACCCAGGGGCCGGGTCGGGTCGGGCGCTAAAAACTAGGCCCATGCCCACCTCTACTTACAACAGATAAGTTTTAGCACGCGTGCAACTGTTGCGTTTCTACATTTTAGCGAGCACATGTGTCAAAATACACACCGTTTATATACTCGATACCGAAGGAAAAGATAAAGATATATTGGGTTTGTGCAATGTCCGTCATAGTGTCCCCGTCCGTATGCTCGCAACTTTTTACCACACCCTTGAAGCTTGAGTCTTTAAACATTGCAAATATCTTTATCTATGGCATTGTAAATTAAATTTTCAAGGTTGGGGTTCTACGATAACTGGGAGGCTGGAGAATAGATAAATTCTGTCGGAGGCAGCAGCAGACAACAAACAACTGAGCGAGCCAACGTTAATTTTAGTTAGCTATAAGTCGCGTGTTTACGCATCACTGATTTTCGTTCTTGCCTTGCACATGCGAATTATCTAATTGCATAGATAACGATTCTCGCGGCTGCTTAGCGTAAGTCAACGCTTGCGCCACTCTCGTTTTTCGTCTCGTTCTCTACGGTTGCGCATCGGCACATGCCCACGCGTATTAAAACCTTACAGCCTCTGACTTCGACTTTTACAAAGCCAAGGCAGAATCTGTGGCTCGGCAACTTAATGCGCCAAGCGCGTTTTTAACGAGTGAACAATTGTTGCGTTTTGATGAACCCGATTTGCAGGCAAGACTGGAATTAGTCAGCGAAATGTACGCGAACTTTGATGCTGCACAATCCAAGCTGTAGAAGCTCAATCTTATGGAGCTGGCCACTGACGCAAGGTCAAAATTTGATCAAGCCCGTTGCGAGGTGACATCAAAGCTCTCTCGTGAGCTCGCAAACCTGCGCAAGGATTCTATTTTGCACTCTACAGCTTTTCGGCGTGTTCCTGATGAGTCAATTGGCAGCTCGAGAGTATCAGCGCGTGTCTCTAGGTTGCCGCAATTTCAACTTCCACGTTTTGGCGGTGCATACATCGACTGGCCAGATTTCTTCGCAATGTACAACACCGTCGTTGGCCAAAATGAAGATCTGACCAAAGTGGAGAAGTTTCAACATCTTCGATCCTGCCTAGAAGGTCCAGCATTGGAAGCGATTCGCGCTTTAGAACCAACAGAAGACAACTAGGACAAGGCCATGGAACTGTAAACAAATCGTTTTGATAATAAATTATTGCATTTTCAGGCACACGTACGGTCCATATTCAGGCTCTCAGGTGTTGAAAGGGGCTCGGCGAGCAGTTTGCGTCAATTAAGTGACAGCATTAATTCGCATTTACGCGCGTTGAACACGATGGCATCTGCAAGCGATAATGCGGACGGATTGCTGATTCACCTGGTTACTTCTAAATTGGATCAATCAACGCAGGAGAAGTGGGACGAAATCTTGCCAATGAAAGGTTTGCCGACATGGACCGAGATGTCTACATTTTTGGACAGGAGATGCCGCATGTTGGAAAATTTGGAATCTGCCTTAGTAACGCAAACACTTGCCAAGCAGGCAGTAAAACCTCACACACAAACCCGAAATACATTAATCGTGAGTTAAACTCAAATTTGCGCATTATGCGAATCAGCTGAGCATTATTTGTTGAAATGCTCACGATTCACAAACTTAACACCCACTCTTCGCTATACAGAAGCTAAAAGGGTGCACCAATGCCTCAACTGCCTTCGCAAAGGGTATAGTTTGCAGCAATGCAAATCTGGTCACTGCAAACATTGTCAGCAGAAGGATTATTCTTATTTGCACATGGACACAAGTTCTATTGCGCCTCAGCTGCCGGTCATATCACGTTCTCAAACTGCTTCGCTTGTTTCCACATCAGCTCCTAGACTCCTGAAACATAATGAGACCGATTAGGTGCTGCTCGCAACGGCAATCACACACGTCAGAAATCGATCTGGCACCTTCGTACCTTGTAGAGCTCTACTAGACTCAGCATCGCAGCTAAACTTTGTTACTACCCGCTTCGCTAACCAGCTCCAGTTGGAATTATATCGATAAAATATCTCAGTATCCGGTATAGGTGAATCTTCTTTCTCGCTTAACAAAGCAGCTAATATTTTCGCACAATCGAACATTGGTTCTTATCAAGGATCATTCTCTGCCGTCGTAACGCAAAAAATAACCGATTACCAGCCTCATTTCGATATTAACACTACAGGATGGAAAATACCAAATAATCTACACCTCGCTGATCCGCTCTTCTACAAGGATCAAAAAATCGATATGCTTATTGGCGCTGGCTTATTTTTTGACTTGCTCTGCGTGGGGCAAGTTCGTCTAGCAAATCATTTACCTACGTTGCAGAAAACCAAATTGGGGTGGATCGTTTCAGGAGGCTGTGCAAAGACTACGTATTCAGCACTCTCTGCTGT
>JAWNNU010002178.1:0-143216 GCA_035044585.1 Scaptomyza polygonia
GAATATATATACTTTGTGGGGTCGGAGATGCTTCCTTCTGCCTGTTACATACTTTTGGACAAATCCATTATACCCTGATTTACCCATTTTATGGGTTCAGGGTATAATTATCGATAAATATTCTGGTTTCCGATATACACATGGGATCGGTTACAAAATTATATCGAATTTGAAATATGAAAAAATGGGGGTTGAAAAAATGGGTAACTATAGAACTTATGTCAAAATTCCGTCCAAATCGGTTTAGAAACACCAGAGATATCGTTAAGGTAAGTCAGTTTTAAGTTTTGTTTCAATTGATTATTATTTGAAGAATCCTTTATAGCGCATGGTGCATTTCTGGGCTATTTATGACATAAAACCGTGTAAAGTCATTCTTTTGTTATTGGAACGTTCGTTATTGTTAAGATACATGATCTTTGTTTATCATTCTTAAATGCTTACCTGAGATCATTTGTCAAGTTCTGGTCCCCAAATACAGGTGTAGTTACAGGATATACAAATAAACCAGTTACGCACCAAATATTGACATTGCGTTGGCGTACAAGTAGTCTTACATCCCATACAGGTAGGCACAATCAACTTGGTTGATTGCCCAAAGTATGGATACGAAAACTCAAACGATCGATCCCGCCACCAGGCGCGATGAAATTTCGAGCAACATGATGGGGCATGAACAGGTTAGGACGGCAGTCGTGAGTCGCGTGTGCTATAACTGCTCACAAGGGGGACACTTTGCCAGAGAATGCCCAAATCCTAATGTGTTATTCTGTAGACAGTGTGGGGCTCCAGGCGTGAGCGATTTGGCATGTTGCGGTAGGAGAGCGGGAAACGGGCAGCCACGTCATCCGGATCGGGATCGGATGAGCGCCGGCGCGAGTCAGTCTTGGAATTAGAATGTCCTCTCAGAGTCGAGAACAGTCGCATAGTCGCCATGCTGAAGTTCGGGGACCGAGTGGCGAAGGCGACGGTTGACACACGGGCATCACGAAGCTTCGTGAGCCAAAAATTTTTTGAGGAGATAAAGGCAAAGGGGGAAGTATTCGCAGCGACCGCTAATACTCACTTAGCAGAAGGTTCTAAGGTGTTTTTAGAAGTTTTTAAGGACAGAGTTGCAACTCTTCGAGGGAGTGAAGGGCGTAGCCAACGTAGCCGAGCATCGGATCATCACGAGGGATGACAAGCCGATCAAGCAGAGGTACTATCCCAAAAATCCGGCGATGCAACGTGTGATCGACCAACAGGTGAACGAACTGATAAAGGCGGGGGCAATTGAGCCGTCACGCAGCCCACACAGTGCGCCCATAGTGCTCGTCCGCTAGAAGACGAACGAGTGGAGGATGTGCGTGGACTATAGACAGCTCAACGCGCACTCTATACCGGATGCATACCCCGTACCCAGGATAAATCATATACTGGAAAAGTTGAGGCATGCACGTTACATCTCGACGCTAGACTTGAAGCACGGGTACTGGCAAATCCCAATGGCAGCAAGCAGCAGGGCGTACACTACATTCACAGTGCCAGGTCGAGGACTGTTTCAATGGCGAGTCATGCTGTTCGGTTTGCATTCGGCTGGTGCGACCTTTCAGAGAGCATTAGACACGGTGATAGGCCCGGAGATGGAGCCGCATGCGTTCACCTACTTAGACGACATAATAGTAATCAGCGCAACAAAAGAGCAACACATAGCAGACCTCAGAGAAGTATTCCGACGGCTGAGAGAGGCCAACCTCAAACTTAATAAAAAAAAATGTTCGTTTTTTCAGAAGAAGCTAGTATACCTACGGCATCTGGTGAGCGAGAAAGGAAGCCAGACGGACCCCTCAAAGGTGGAAGCCATGAAAAACCTTAAGACACCCACAAACCTGAAAGAGCTTAGACGATGCCTAGGGATGGCGTCGTGGTACCGCCGATTCGTGCCCAGTTTCACAACAGTGGTTTAACCGGTGACAGAGCTGTTGAAGAAATCCCGGAAGTGGTCGTGGAAGGAGGAGCAACAAGCCGCATTAGACAGTCTCAAGAAGTGTCTAACGTCTGCTCCTGTCCTAGCATGTCCGGAGTCCGGAGAAAAATTCACGTTGCAGACGGACGCGAGCGACTACGGCCTCGGAGCGGTCCTCACGCAAACCATTGATCAGCAGGAGCAGGTCATAGCGTACGCCAGCCGGAAACTGTCAAAGGCCGAGTCGAACTATTCGGCTACAGAAGAGGAGTGCTTGGTGATCGTGCGGGCGATCAGAAAACTCAAATGCTACTTGGAAGGATACCGATTTGAGGAGGTCACAGACCACATGGCATTAAAATGGTTGGATTCAATTGAGAGCCCCACAGGAAGGATAGCGCGCTGGGCTTTGGAGCTACAGCAAAACCAGTTTGACGTCAAATACAGGAAAGGCAAGCTCAACGTGGTGGCAGACGCTTTGTCACGAGACCCGTTGGAGCAGCTCCAGCAAGCCG
The DNA here is from genome assembly GCA_035044585.1 of Scaptomyza polygonia. Taxonomy (NCBI): domain Eukaryota; kingdom Metazoa; phylum Arthropoda; class Insecta; order Diptera; family Drosophilidae; genus Scaptomyza; species Scaptomyza polygonia. Next base: position 2,461 of record JAWNNU010002178.1, read on the forward strand.
TGGTTAAACAGTTCCCCGTAGGGTGGATCTCAAGGAGTTCGCAAGACGATCATGAGGCTGTCCCAACAGTACTGCTGGCCTGGGATGTTCAGAGATGCTGCCAGGTATGTCGAATGTTGCGAAAAATGCCAATTGTTCAAGACCGAACAAAAGAAGCCAGCCGGGCACATGCTAACCCGCCAGGTGGCGGAGCCAATGGCAATACTGTGCGCGGACTTCATAGGACCCCTACCACGTTCGAAACAAGGTAACACAATGTTGTTGGTGTTTCATGACGCGTTTAGAAAGTGGGTGGAATTGTTTCCCATGAGACGTTGCAGAAGGCTTTTCGCGAACGTATCTTATGCCGGTCGGAGTGCCAAAGAGGTTCGTTTGCGACAACGGAGTGCAGTTCACAAGTCGGATTTTCAAAGCGTATTTGAATTCCCTGGGCGTAGAGACGGAACACACCGCCCCATACTGCCCTCAGGAGAACCCGACGAGAGAACCAACAGGACGGTAAAGACAATGATCGCGCAGTATATTTCCGGGAATCAAAGTTCGTGGGATCAGTCGTCGATTCAAGCATCGCGGATTCAACAGAATTTTCCCCAGCATTCTTGAAGCAGGGAAGGAAACCTTGCTTGCCAGCAACGTTGTACGAGGAGAAAACGCCAGTTACAGGAAGCACACCGCAAACGCCAGAACAAATGGCAAACAGGCTAAAGGTTTTCGGCATAGCGCGAAGCAACCAGCAGCGAGCTTCAAAGGATCAATGTAGAAATTACAACCTGAGACGAAGGGAATGGAGACCGGCGATCAACGAACTTGTCTTGTTAAGGAAGCACCAACTTTCGAAAGCCAGCGACGGATTTGGAGCTAAGTTAGCACCGAAGTACGAGGGACCATATCGGGTGAAGAAGTTCGTCTCACCAAATGTAGTGCGCTTGGCAAGAGACGGGGAACGGAAAAGCCGAGTTGCAAGCTAAAAACTTTCCAGCAAGAAGGAGAAGAGGCCGAAACGAGTCAGGAAGAAGCGTAACCAGAGAAAAACTTCCGAAAAGCATAAACTGCCAAACATAATCATAACATTAACAACAAACAGAAAAAAAAAAAAAAAACCAGCAAACCTCTTATACTAACCCTAAACTTTTCAAAAGCATACATCTAGAATTTCAATAGTAATTTCATATTAACCAACAATTATTTTCTCTCAACAGAAAATGAGCATAGAAACAGTTTTGAAGTTTGAGGAAGGCACCCACTGGCAAAAAAAACTAACAAATGTGGAAGAGGCGTGGGGCGCAAACGGACTAGTCATTACGAAATACGTGCTCGAGGACACGGTGACAAACACGGTGGGAGATGTTCACTTTATGCAGACGGTCGTCACAACGACAACATTCATTAAAGCCAAGGAAGAGGCAAGCCCCAGCGACGACGAAGAAAGCGAGGAAAAAGGCATCCTTGGATGGGAAGAGGGGTTGGACGAGATAGCAACGGAGAAAACACGACAATCAAACGCACGTCGAGTATGGGCCCCGGGACAATGGTCGGAGGCAACGGACGACGACGACGACAAACCGTCGGGTAGCGCCGCAGCCGAGCGGCGCCGAGCGCCCCTTACCCCCTTACCACACGGCCGGAGGAGAACCTTGCCCTGGCAGATCCTGACGAGGACATAGGAGCGTCACCCGAAATCCCAGAGAATTCGACGTGTCACCCGGACATAAACATCGTGACCAAGCGGGCCGTCGAGGAGATTACACGGGAGCTGCACGCGCGGAGAAGACGAACGTCGAGGGACCGGCTCAGGGTGCCGGTAGGAGAAGCGGTTTACTCCTTGACCCAACACCCGGACGGCAGGGTCACGGTCACGAAGAAAAGGGGGGGTGTGAAGTAGGTCCAGCGTGAGCCTCCCTCACATACATATATAGAATAAGACTTATGAAGACAAACATTTAATAGATATAAGACAAAGAAGAAGATTTATGAAGACAAACAATTAATAGATATAAGACAAAGAAGAAGATTTATGAATACAAACAATATATCGATTATTATTATTATATTGGGGATGACTACACTGCGACCAAGCTGATCTATTGTGCCCCCTTCTTGGCTTATAGCTCTTCCGTCAAGCCCAAGTGTTGTACAAAAGCAAGTACCTTTGTTGGGTCGATGGTTTCTAAATCGCTGAATTCCACAATATGTTTTCCTAGAAAACTACTTCTTTTCCTCACTAAGGCATTCTGCTATGATGTGCAAGGAGGATTCTCCTTCCATTTCACAGAATCTGCAAGTTTCGCTGCTGACTATACCTAGCTTTGCTAGGTGACCTCTTAGTCTACAGTGTCCTGTCAAAAGACCGGTGAGTATCCTGAGTCTATTTTTGCCCATCGATATTACTTGCTTAAACCGTTTGAGGTTATAGCCACCCAAGAGAAGTTTTGCTTGTCTGAGTCCTGGTGTCCTTGCCCAGCTCGTTCTTCGCAAAACTCTCTTCGTTAGGGCAAGCCTAATTTGTGATCCCAGAGTGTCTAGCTTGGTTCGTACCTCATGAACTATCTTTGACCTAATTTCGGTCTTAGTAAGTGCCATTATTGCTGCTTGGCTATCGGATAAGATGGCAATGTCTCTATTTCGATAGTTACGCTTTAAGTTAATGTCCACACACCTCCCTATTGCACATACCTCAGCTTGGAATATGCTGGTGTGCATACCTAGGGGCTCGTGGTAAGTTAGCCGAGGGCCCACCACACCAAGACCGGAGCCTTGATGCGTTAGGGATCCATCGGTGTACCATTTTATGGTGTGTGGCTTCATGTTGTGGACCTCTTCTAAAGATGTCCACTCCTTTTTGTTACAGAGGTGAACTTGAAACTTTTGCTCGAACATATGTTCGGCTTTCATTTCGTCCCTTGGCTGTGCCAGTAGGGGAAGTTCACCCGACAGCATGTCTGCCTCTACTCGACTAAGAATGTGTCCTCTCCCAACTCCTTCAACGGACATTCTTAAAAGCGTTGCTTTTTGTTGCAGCCTAATTGTGTGATGGAGTGGTGTTAACTCCAATAGAACCTCAAGCGCGGATGTGGGACAGGTCCTCATCGCTCCTGTGATTCCTACACATGCCATTCTTTGTAGCTTCTGAAGCTGCTTCTGCACAGTGATTTGTTGTGCCTTATCCCCCCATGCAATCGCTCCGTACGTGAGCATGGGTCTTACTACCATGAGGTTTAGCCATCTTATTATGTTTGGTGATGTTCCCCATGACTTCCCGGCTATGTTACGACACGCATACAGCGCTCTGCAGCACTTTGCAATCGTATTTTGAACATGGGTACCAAAGTTTAATTTGCTGTCGAAAGTGACCCCAAGGTATTTGACTTCCTTGCTTGTTTCTATTGGGCTCCCCGCGAGCCTAATCTCCCTCATCCTTTGTAGCTTGTATCTTCTGGTGAACGGAACGATGATTGTTTTCGCAGGGTTTAGGTTGAGACCAACCTCCCTACACCAATCATGCGTGATCCTAAGTCCCAGTTGAACATTATCACAAAGAGTTTCTTCATACTTGCCCCGAGCTATTATCACAATGTCGTCTGCATAGCCCTGACATTGGATACCACTGTTGGCGAGTCTACTTAATAATTCGTCTACTAGTATACTCCATAAGAGGGGTGATAAAACCCCCCCTTGTGGACAGCCCCTTGTGGTTGTTACTGTTACGGTACTATCTTGTATAGATGCCGTAGCCTGTCTGGACCCTAGTAAGGATGATATCCATCTACTAGTTGTACTGTCCAGCCCTCTTCTATTCAAGGTGGCCTTGACAGCATCATGTGATGTGTTGTCGAAAGCGCCCTCAATGTCTAAAAATGCACAGACTGCTACTTCTTTGTTTACTACTGCCGCCCGCAAAGTGCGGTGCAGCTCATACAGGGCAGTGTCCGTAGATCTGCCTGTTCTGTATGCATGCTGCGTTGCTTGCAGTGGACTCTGTGTAAGCAGAGTGCTCCTGATGTTATAATCCACCAGCTTTTCCAACGTTTTCAGCAAAAACGATGTTAAGCTAATGGGTCTGAAGGACTTTGGGTTGGTGGTATCTGTCTTCCCTGCCTTGGGGATGAAGACCACCCTAGCTCTACTCCAAGTGCTTGGTATATGACCAAGTGCTAGGCTACTGACCAGGATTTTCCTTAGAGTGGGTAGGAGTATTCCCCGTCCCTGCTGCAGGAATACCGTTGATATACAATCCAGACCGGGAGATTTGTAAGGCTGGAAGGTTCCAATTGCCCATTTTAGTTTCTCCGCTGTTACCACCGACTTGGCGCATGCCCAAGTTGGTCTGTATTGAGTCGCTGTATCTAGAGGTTCGCACTGTTGCCAGGGGATACTTCCTGGGAAGTGCGTCTCAAACAGAAGCTCTAATCTTTGCATGTTGGTGCTCGTATATGAATTGTCTATACGTTTCAGGGCTAAATTACCCTCCGGTGCCCGCTTTGATAATGCTCTATGGAGCCGGGCAGCTTCGCTTGTACTTGCTATGCCTTCACAGAAGTCCCTATAGTTGGCCTTCCTGATCTCCTTGCTGTAGGAGGTGAGGCTTTCGCGGTATGTATCCCATGACCCGTCTCTCTTGGCTTTATTGAAGAGGTGACGGGTGGTGAGCCGCAGTCTTTCAAGACCGTCATTCCACCATGGGGCATCTTTTTCTCTACGCGTTCTCCCTAGTGGGCAGCTTTCTTCATACGCATTTTTAATGCTACTGTTCAGATTTCTAACAACTCTTTCTAGCTCACTCGTGTATCTGGGTATTCCAGAGCTCTCAGTGACTAGGTTAAGTTCTAGGGTAGACCTAAATTTATCCCAGTTCGTTTTTCTGGGGTTGCGAGTTGGTATACTACTATCCGTATTAACCTGAAGTTTAAATAGGATGATCCTGTGATCGGACATGGATTCTTCTGGAGAGACATGCCATTCTCTGAAATGTGGCCTGAGAGACCGACTAATCAGAGTAATGTCTAAAACCTCTTCTCTAACTCTAGTTACAAATGTCGGTGTTGATCCGACATTACCAATTTCTAAATTATACTTGAATATAAAGTTGGTAAGACACTCACCCCTTGTGTTGATGTCCGTGCTGCCCCATATGGAATGGTGTGCATTGGCATCGCAGCCGATTATTACCGGCAGCTTCTCTCTCCTGCAGTGATCCATCAGCTTTTCTATTTCCGGTGGCGGGCAGTCCGCATCACCAGCAAAATAGGCTGATGCCACCACAATAGGGGGGGCGTTACTTCTTGTCCTTACGGCAATCGGTACGCAGTCCCTAGTGAGGAATTCTGAAAGAATAGTAAAATTAATACATTTCCTTACCATGATGCATGCTCTAGGTATAGGATCTCTTTGATCCCAGATTACCTTTGAGTCGGCGGTGTACAGGCCTTTTATGCCATTGTTGACCCATGGCTCCTGTACCAGGGCTAGCCCAAGATGTTGGGTGATAAACATCCTGGCCAAGACAGCTGAGGCTTCCTTAGCGCGATGGAGGTTTATCTGGGCTAGCCCAGTGACGATGACGTTTGACGTCACCATCATTCTTCCGCCGCTCCAGCTCCTGGTGATGCAGAGTTGCTCACATCGCCGCTGCCCGTCATGGTGACGTCAGCTTCTTTCTCTGCGATTTGCAGCTCCTCAGCCAGTTCCTGCGAGGACATCGGCAGCTCCTCATCCATCCCTTCCAGCTCTGCTGGACCGAGCGTCATCTCCGCCAAGTCTTCGTCCTCGGCCAGATCCTCCGATGAATCGGTGGCATCTGCCAGATGAACACTCGGAACAGTGGCGGTGGGAGGTGTGGGTGCCGAGCCTGCAGCTCCCAAGGCTGTCGTTTGGGCGGGGGCAGTCCTCGCGCCAACACTCTTCTTTTTCAGACCGCTAACGGGGATGGTGCCGTAGCGGAATGAGATTTGGTGGCCTCTCGCCACTATCGCGTTCTTGGAGGCCTCATCGATGCCTATTACCAATAGCGCACCTCCGCCTTCCATTCTCCTCGACAGCACCTTCCACGAGTCGGTCTCGATCTTGTTCTGGTTCCTCAGCAGAACCAACAAGGATTCGGTTGACCGATCCGCGCTTCTTGGGCAGAAGATGGTGATGTTATGGGGTGATGGGATATCATCACCCAACTTGCAGTGCAGTGGAGCCCCTTTCCACGACTGCAGTCTCGACGCCACGGTCCTCAGCCACTCCGCTGAGTGATCGTCGGAGCATTCAATGACCAGGTAGCCAACCCGGAAATGAATGCCCGCGAACGCGACCGCGGTGTCCCATCCTGTGAGGATAACCTCGTCCAGGATGGCCTCTTCCAATGCGGACAAGTCCCCATGGCTGAGCATTACCTGCGGGTATTCCACAGGTAACACGGCCACCTTGACCTTTTTCGCAATCGCTGCATACGAAGTGCGAGTCTCGGTGGACACTGGTGAGGAAGACCTCACTGCTGTTGCTGCGGTGGCTGCAGATGTGCCGGGACGCTCTTCTGTGCACGCCCTCTTGGGGGTGGCAGTTGGTGGCGTCAGGGTGCTGCTAAGGCGTTTGGGGGCTGGTCCCCGTACCTGACTTGCCGAGTCCCGTCCGGCCGTTGCCATGCGTAGTGCCTCAGCTGGGGGTAGTCCCTGCTGAAGGTACCTAAGGTACCATTTGGTTTTCGAGCCGTTGAGGGCTTTTCGGTTTGGGTCGTCCAAACCGCCCGGCTCTCCCAATTTTGGCAGCTGCGCCTGTGGCTGCTGGCGCTGCACGCCATGTCGCCTAACTGCGCTTAGATTTGGCCGCATCGGCTGGGATGGTCCAGCCGAGCTACCTCCTCCTGCAGTTGGGGCGACATGGTGACGTGGGGCTTCCCTCGTCCGCTGCGCGCGCGCTGTTACTGTTGCCGCCTGCGGCCTCCTCCTTTGCTCCGCCTGTTGAGGGCGCCGTGGGGGTAGTCCCACGTTGGAGGGCCGATCCCCGTCAAGGAGGCGGTCCTCAAAGTGCCTCGCGACACTGGCAGCAGGGGTATCCCGCTGTACTTTAAAGTCTTTTTTTGTATTCTTCATGTTTTCCCACGAGTTGCAGAGAAATATCAGGTCCACCCGGGCAGAGATCTGCAATACCCGGGTAAGGCTAATTAGAACAGGCGGTCGCCATCTGCCTGAGCTCACCGGTAGCGACTGGGCTAGTTTTTAATCCGGGCCCCCGGCCAAGTTGACTTTCAGCACGGTTCGAATGACACCTTAGTCCAGCCCGGAGTGAGATATGGGGGGGGGTTGGGATGGGGGTAGGTATGTGTGAGGGTGTTGGGAGTGTGTGAGGCTATGCTTTAAAGACGGCGACACAAGCGTCTTGTCAGTACGGTGAACGGTACCGTACCCGCTGTTTGTCCGGGACTGCTTATTTGCAAGGATTCTCGCTTATTCGCAGCTAACCTCATAAGAGGCCGTTCGCTATCCGCAACCCGCGACCCGCCTGGTGGCCTCAGCTTAGCCCCCTCCGAACTATCTCACAAGTTCTTCAGACCAAAAACAATATATCGATATAAGACAAAGAAAAAGATTTATGAAGACAACAAATCAATAGATATAAGACAAAGAATATGATTTAAGAAGCAAAACAAATTAAATGAACAGAATATTTACTTAATACGTATTATTAATAAAGATAAGGCAATAAGTTACACAACTACTAGATAAACACAATTGAATTACAATTAACTCAGAGAATAATGCAAGAGAACAAATGAGCGAGGGCACGCTCGCGGCACGCGACCCCATTGTCGCGAGCAAGGGCAGAAAGAAGCGCGCTGACCTCAAATGCGAGACCGGCAAGGTAGTTAGTGAAAGAGCACGCCACTGGGCAGACGCGATCGCGGAGAAGCAAACAAGAGGAGGCAATAAGATTAGAAAAGCTAAATTGTAAGTAACATAAGAGCGTCCAAATAATAAAAAGGAAATGAAACAACCCCAATTCTATATGCGTTTAGATTAGAAAGTTTAGTCGACCTCGTGTCCCCCTAGCCGTCGAGGTGCCTGCTTTCCGCAGTGCCTGACGAACGTCGCGGCATTTACCTCCATTTCGCGAGCGTCCCTGATATAAAATACAAATATCTTGTGACGTGGACCGTGGACAGACTGAGATATGAACCCTGGCTTATTAACTACTTTACAGGAAAGCAATTGACATTATACACAGGTCTGCAGCAAAAATTTGGATGCCTCCCCCCCTATACCAAAGCCATCACCCATATATTACAAACTTTAAGCTAGAGTCACCAAAATTTGTAGGAGGATAGCAATTGACATCCCTCAAAGATCTGCAGCAAAAATTTGAATGCCACGACCCCATACCGCCCAGCTCCCCTTTTCTCAACTTTAACAAAATTAGAGTTTGAGTCACTAAGTTCGGAAGGAAGGTAGCTTTTTGGCATCCCTATCAGACAATCTTAAAGGCAGCGTACACCTCTGCCGTATCCGCAACCCATTTTTTCATCGGTTTTATAACTAGTATCGAGAATACCGCAGTCGGTTTGGTCCAACATCAACGTTTCTACTTGTTTGATTTGGTCTTTTTGTGTTAAAATTTGAAGATTCAAAGGAAAATCATTAATATAACATTGGCTTGTTACCGCCCCTTGTTTTTAACATATCAGGTCCAAATCTGGGAGTTAAGCTTGTTTATATAATACTACAATTTTTTTAAAATATCATCGAGATCGGCCAACTGTATAATTTTTACAAGAGATTTGCATAAACAAGTAGTTAATTTTAGGATATGTTAAAAATTAATAAATAAATGTTTTTTTTTGGCAAAGTGCACCAATGTATGTTGTTTTGTGAGGTAGGTATAAAATGTTATTATGTTTTGCGATTAAGATGGTTCTATCAATTGTGGGGATGCGTGTGTGTTTGCTGTTTCTATGTTTTTTGACAAGGTTTGCAAGAGGAGAGTTGGCAGAGTTCAAGAGGCATTTTGACAGCTTAGCTGTCAGCAGGTCTCTTTTAATTTCTATTGGTGGGATGTTGGATTCATAGAGCATATTATTTATGGGTGTGGATCGGAATGCACCAAGTGACATTCTGATGGCTGCATTCTAAGGTGTTTTTATTTTATTTAATGTTTTTTTTTTTTGTGTAAAGCCATATATATATAAGGCGTATTTTATTTTTGCTTTTATAGTTGATTTGGTGACAGACAGTAATTTGTACGTATTGCAATTAAATCGTGGGCTGGCATGGCATTTTATTTTATTTAGGCTTTTTGAGAGTGATGACCTAAGTTTGCTAATGGGGGAGTGCCAAGTGTAGGTTTTGTTTATAATTAATCCAAGTATTTTAACCAGCAGGATATTTTGCAGATACAATTGTGCTTTCTGCAAATGTGTAGGTGTTGATACTTTTCTATGGAAAGTTTTACTCCGGAGTATGAGCACGAAATTTTTAATATATTGGATGATTTTTGACCTATTTTGCACTCAATTAGTTGGTTGACAGTTGTATGTACTCCAACTTTACCAAAAAATTTTGAAAAATCAAGGGATGATTGAAGTGTGTTTTTTTGTGTTTTTGGATTGGGTTATAAGGGAATCGGTATAAAAAAGACTCTCTGCAACTGACTTGCCCTGTATAAAACTGAATTGATTTGGATGAAGAAGATTGTTTTGATTAACGAACCACCTAATTCGTTTTGCAATGATTTTATCAAGAGCTTTTGCCATGCAGCAGTTTAGGGATATTGGTCGGTATGATGAAACTTTGTTTTGTTTGAGTTTTCCTTGGAAATGGGTATGATTGGCTGGTTATATAACTTTGTGGTATGTAACATTTAAATATATTATTGAAATGTTCTATTATTCTGTTTTGAAGTGTTTGTGAACTGTAAAAGTATGTTTGGAGGAATGTGTTTTGTAATTGAAAATCAAAAGACATCCGTATAGTTTGGTGTAACTTTATTGAATGTCAAATAGTTCTTAGCTAAGTTTACATGTAACCTCGAATGCTTCAGCAGCGCGGTCGGCATTTATGTATTTACTTATGTATATTCTTATATATTAGAAGGCGAGAGTTGTGCATTCCTATTTGGCATGTTTATGGTCATTGACCACTTGAGAATGCTGACGCGGCATCATGTGTCGCGCTGCAGTCTCAGGCGGTCTAATTACATTTGCACTTGAATTGTGCTGGCCTTATGTTTACGTAACGACAAAGTGTCGTTGCCCCGATTTGGGTTTAAGCGTGCACTTAAACAACAACATTCAATTGTTGTTGTTATATGAATTTTTGCATGCACTTGAACAGCAACAAAGTGTTGTTGTTCTTATATTAAATTATAACGTATATTGTATGCTACATCTCCCTCCTTTTAAAAAATAACGTAGTTTATGAAGTTATTTTAGAGTTAAATTAATATTATTTATGTAATTAAAATTTTTTTTTTCAATATTTTTATTTTTACTAAAATATTTTTTTATTTTTTATTTATTATTATTTTGTTTTATTTATATTAATCAAATTGATTCATTTATTATTAAAGCTCTAATTATTCAACCTAAATGATTAATTGATGAAAATGCTATTAATTTACGTAAAGAAGTTTGATTTAATCCTCCAATAGCACCAAGAATAACTGATAAAATTACCCCACGGCCGGAGGAGAACCTTGCCCCGGCAGATCCCGACGAGGACATAGGAGCGTCACCCGAAATCCCAGAGAATTCAACGTGTCACCCGGACATAAACATCGTGACCAAGCGGGCCGTCGAGGAGATTACACGGGAGCTGCACGCGCGGAGAAGACGAACGTCGAGGGACCGGCTCAGGGTGACGGTAGGAGAAGCGGTTTACTCCTTGACCAAACACCCGATCGGCAGGGTCACGGTCACGAAGAAAAGGGGGGGTGTGAAATAGGTCCAGCGTGAGCCTCCCTCACATACATATATAGAATAAGACTTATGAAGACAAACAATTAATAGATATAAGACAAAGAAGAAGATTTATGAAGACAAACAATTTATAGACATAAGACAAAGAAAAAGATTTATGAAGACAACAAATCAATAGATATAAGACAAAGAATATTATTTAAGAAGCAAAACAAATTAAATGAACAGAATATTTACTTAATACGTATTATTAATAAAGATAAGGCAATAAGTTACACAACTACTAGATAAACACAATTGAATTACAATTAACTCAGAGAATAATGCAAGAGAACAAATGAGCGAGGGCACGCTCGCGGCACGCGACCCCATTGTCGCGAGCAAGGGCAGAAAGAAGCGCGCTGACCTCAAATGCGAGACCGGCAAGGTAGTTAGTGAAAGAGCACGCCACTGGGCAGACGCGATCGCGGAGAAGCAAACAAGAGGAGGCAATAAGATTAGAAAAGCTAAATTGTAAGTAACATAAGAGCGTCCAAATAATAAAAAGGAAATGAACGACCCCAATTCTATATGCGTTTAGATTAGAAAGTTTAGTCGACCTCGTGTCCCCCTAGCCGTCGAGGTGCCTGCTTTCCGCAGTGCCTGACGAACGTCGCGGCATTTACCTCCATTTCGCGAGCGTCCCTGATATAAAATACAAATATCTTGTGACGTGGACCGTGGACAGACTGAGATCTGAACCCCGGCTTAATAACTACTTTACAGGAAAGCAATTGACATTATACACAGGTCTGCAGCAAAAATTTGGATGCCTCCCCCCCTATACCAAAGACATCACCCATATATTACAAACTTTAAGCTAGAGTCACCAAAATTTGTAGGAGGATAGCAATTGACATCCCTCAAAGATCTGCAGCAAAAATTTGAATGCCACGACCCCATACCGCCCAGCTCCCCTTTTCTCAACTTTAACAAAATTAGAGTTTGAGTCACTAAGTTCGGAAGGAAGGTAGCTTTTTGGCATCCCCATCTGTATCAGACAATCTTAAAGGCAGCGTACACCTCTGCCGTATCCGCAACCCATTTTTTCATCGGTTTTATAACTAGTATCGAGGATACCGCAGTCGGTTTGGTCCAACATTAACTTTCTACTTGTTTGATTTGGTCTTTTTGTGTTAAAATTTGAAGATTCAAAGGAAAATCATTAATATAACATTGGCTTGTTACCGCCCCTTGTTTTTAACATATCAGGTCCAAATCTGGGAGTTAAGCTTGTTTATATAATACTACAATTTTTTTAAAATATCATCGAGATCGGCCAACTGTATAATTTTTACAAGAGATTTGCATAAACAAGTAGTTAATTTTAGGAAATGTTAAAAATTAATAAATAAATGTTTTTTTTGGCAAAGTGCTCCAATGTATGTTGTTTTGTGAGGTAGGTATGAAATGTTATTATGTTTTGCGACTAAGATGGTTCTATCAATTGTGGGGATGCGTTTGTGTTTGCTGTTTCTATGTTTTTTGACAAGGTTTGCAAGAGGAGAGTTGGCAGAGTTCAAGAGGCATTTTGACAGCTTAGCTGTCAGCAGGTCTCTTTTAATTTCTATTGGTGGGATGTTGGATTCATAGAGCATATTATTTATGGGTGTGGATCGGAATGCACCAAGTGACATTCTGATGGCTGCATTATAAGGTGTTTTTATTTTATTTAATGTTTTTTTTTTTTGTGTAAAGCCATATATATATAAGGCGTATTTTATTTTTGCTTTTATAGTTGATTTGGTGACAGACAGTAATTTGTACGTATTGCAATTAAATCGTGGGCTGGCATGACATTTTATTTTATTTAGGCTTTTTGAGAGTGATGACCTAAGTTTGCTAATGTGGGAGTGCCAAGTGTAGGTTTTGTTTATAATTAATCCAAGTATTTTAACCAGCAGGATATTTTGCAGATACAATTGTGCTTTCTGCAAATGTGTAGGTGTTGATACTTTTCTATGGAAAGTTTTACTCCGGAGTATGAGCACGAAATTTTTAATATATTGGATGATTTTTGACCTATTTTGCACTCAATTAGTTGATTGACAGTTGTATGTACTCCAACTTTACCAAAAAATTTTGAAAAATCAAGGGATGATTGAAGTGTGGTTTTTTTTGTGTTTTTTGGATTGGGTTATAAGGGAATCGGTATAAAAAAGACTCTCTGCAACTGACTTGCCCTGCTTAAAACTGAATTGATTTGGATGAAGAAGATTGTTTTGATTAACGAACCACCAAATTCGTTTTGCAATGATTTTATCAAGAGCTTTTGCCATGCAGCAGTTTAGGGATATTGGTCGGTATGATGAAACTTTGTTTTGTTTGAGTTTTCCTTGGAAATGGGTATGATTGGCTGGTTATATAACTTTGTGGTATGTAACATTTAAATATATTATTGAAATGTTCTATTATTCTGTTTTGAAGTGTTTGTGAACTGTAAAAGTATGTTTGGAGGAATGTGTTTTGTAATTGAAAATCAAAAGACATCCGTATAGTTTGGTGTAACTTTATTGAATGTCAAATAGTTCTTAGCTAAGTTTACATGTAACCTCGAATGCGTCAGCAGCGCGGTCGGCATTTATGTATTTACTTATGTATATTCTTATATATTAGAAGGCGAGAGTTGTGCATTCCTATTTGGCATGTTTATGGTCATTGACCACTTGAGAATGCTGACGCGGCATCATGTGTCGCGCTGCAGTCTCAGGCGGTCTAATTACATTTGCACTTGAATTGTGCTGGCCTTATGTTTACGTAACGACAAAGTGTCGTTGCCCCGATTTGGGTTTAAGCGTGCACTTAAACAACAACATTTAATTGTTGTTGTTATATGAATTTATGCATGCACTTGAACAGCAACAAAGTGTTGTTGTTCTTATATTAAATTATAACGTATATTGTATGCTACATCTCCCTCCTTTTAAAAAATAACGTAGTTTATGAAGTTATTTTAGAGTTAAATTAATATTATTTATGTAATTAAAATTTTTTTTTCAATATTTTTATTTTTACTAAAATATTTTTTTATTTTTTATTTATTATTATTTTGTTTTATTTATATTAATCAAATTGATTCATTAATTATTAAAGCTCTAATTATTCAACCTAAATGATTAATTGATGAAAATGCTATTAATTTACGTAAAGAAGTTTGATTTAATCCTCCAATAGCACCAAGAATAACTGATAAAATTACCCCACGGCCGGAGGAGAACCTTGCCCCGGCAGATCCCGACGAGGACATAGGAGCGTCACCCGAAATCCCAGAGAATTCAACGTGTCACCCGGACATAAACATCGTGACCAAGCGGGCCGTCGAGGAGATTACACGGGAGCTGCACGCGCGGAGAAGACGAACGTCGAGGGACCGGCTCAGGGTGACGGTAGGAGAAGCGGTTTACTCCTTGACCAAACACCCGATCGGCAGGGTCACGGTCACGAAGAAAAGGGGGGGTGTGAAATAGGTCCAGCGTGAGCCTCCCTCACATACATATATAGAATAAGACTTATGAAGACAAACAATTAATAGATATAAGACAAAGAAGAAGATTTATGAAGACAAACAATTTATAGACATAAGACAAAGAAAAAGATTTATGAAGACAACAAATCAATAGATATAAGACAAAGAATATTATTTAAGAAGCAAAACAAATTAAATGAACAGAATATTTACTTAATACGTATTATTAATAAAGATAAGGCAATAAGTTACACAACTACTAGATAAACACAATTGAATTACAATTAACTCAGAGAATAATGCAAGAGAACAAATGAGTGAGGGCACGCTCGCGGCACGCGACCCCATTGTCGCGAGCAAGGGCAGAAAGAAGCGCGCTGACCTCAAATGCGAGACCGGCAAGGTAGTTAGTGAAAGAGCACGCCACTGGGCAGACGCGATCGCGGAGAAGCAAACAAGAGGAGGCAATAAGATTAGAAAAGCTAAATTGTAAGTAACATAAGAGCGTCCAAATAATAAAAAGGAAATGAACGACCCCAATTCTATATGCGTTTAGATTAGAAAGTTTAGTCGACCTCGTGTCCCCCTAGCCGTCGAGGTGCCTGCTTTCCGCAGTGCCTGACGAACGTCGCGGCATTTACCTCCATTTCGCGAGCGTCCCTGATATAAAATACAAATATCTTGTGACGTGGACCGTGGACAGACTGAGATATGAACCCCGGCTTATTAACTACTTTACAGGAAAGCAATTGACATTATACACAGGTCTGCAGCAAAAATTTGGATGCCTCCCCCCCTATACCAAAGCCATCACCCATATATTACAAACTTTAAGCTAGAGTCACCAAAATTTGTAGGAGGATAGCAATTGACATCCCTCAAAGATCTGCAGCAAAAATTTGAATGCCACGACCCCATACCGCCCAGCTCCCCTTTTCTCAACTTTAACAAAATTAGAGTTTGAGTCACTAAGTTCGGAAGGAAGGTAGCTTTTTGGCATCCCCATCTGTATCAGACAATCTTAAAGGCAGCGTACACCTCTGCCGTATCCGCAACCCATTTTTTCATCGGTTTTATAACTAGTATCGAGGATACCGCAGTCGGTTTGGTCCAACATTAACTTTCTACTTGTTTGATTTGGTCTTTTTGTGTTAAAATTTGAAGATTCAAAGGAAAATCATTAATATAACATTGGCTTGTTACCGCCCCTTGTTTTTAACATATCAGGTCCAAATCTGGGAGTTAAGCTTGTTTATATAATACTACAATTTTTTTAAAATATCATCGAGATCGGCCAACTGTATAATTTTTACAAGAGATTTGCATAAACAAGTAGTTAATTTTAGGAAATGTTAAAAATTAATAAATAAATGTTTTTTTTGGCAAAGTGCACCAATGTATGTTGTTTTGTGAGGTAGGTATGAAATGTTATTATGTTTTGCGACTAAGATGGTTCTATCAATTGTGGGGATGCGTTTGTGTTTGCTGTTTCTATGTTTTTTGACAAGGTTTGCAAGAGGAGAGTTGGCAGAGTTCAAGAGGCATTTTGACAGCTTAGCTGTCAGCAGGTCTCTTTTAATTTCTATTGGTGGGATGTTGGATTCATAGAGCATATTATTTATGGGTGTGGATCGGAATGCACCAAGTGACATTCTGATGGCTGCATTATAAGGTGTTTTTATTTTATTTAATGTTTTTTTTTTTTGTGTAAAGCCATATATATATAAGGCGTATTTTATTTTTGCTTTTATAGTTGATTTGGTGACAGACAGTAATTTGTACGTATTGCAATTAAATCGTGGGCTGGCATGACATTTTATTTTATTTAGGCTTTTTGAGAGTGATGACCTAAGTTTGCTAATGTGGGAGTGCCAAGTGTAGGTTTTGTTTATAATTAATCCAAGTATTTTAACCAGCAGGATATTTTGCAGATACAATTGTGCTTTCTGCAAATGTGTAGGTGTTGATACTTTTCTATGGAAAGTTTTACTCCGGAGTATGAGCACGAAATTTTTAATATATTGGATGATTTTTGACCTATTTTGCACTCAATTAGTTGATTGACAGTTGTATGTACTCCAACTTTACCAAAAAATTTTGAAAAATCAAGGGATGATTGAAGTGTGGTTTTTTTTGTGTTTTTTGGATTGGGTTATAAGGGAATCGGTATAAAAAAGACTCTCTGCAACTGACTTGCCCTGCTTAAAACTGAATTGATTTGGATGAAGAAGATTGTTTTGATTAACGAACCACCAAATTCGTTTTGCAATGATTTTATCAAGAGCTTTTGCCATGCAGCAGTTTAGGGATATTGGTCGGTATGATGAAACTTTGTTTTGTTTGAGTTTTCCTTGGAAATGGGTATGATTGGCTGGTTATATAACTTTGTGGTATGTAACATTTAAATATATTATTGAAATGTTCTATTATTCTGTTTTGAAGTGTTTGTGAACTGTAAAAGTATGTTTGGAGGAATGTGTTTTGTAATTGAAAATCAAAAGACATCCGTATAGTTTGGTGTAACTTTATTGAATGTCAAATAGTTCTTAGCTAAGTTTACATGTAACCTCGAATGCGTCAGCAGCGCGGTCGGCATTTATGTATTTACTTATGTATATTCTTATATATTAGAAGGCGAGAGTTGTGCATTCCTATTTGGCATGTTTATGGTCATTGACCACTTGAGAATGCTGACGCGGCATCATGTGTCGCGCTGCAGTCTCAGGCGGTCTAATTACATTTGCACTTGAATTGTGCTGGCCTTATGTTTACGTAACGACAAAGTGTCGTTGCCCCGATTTGGGTTTAAGCGTGCACTTAAACAACAACATTTAATTGTTGTTGTTATATGAATTTATGCATGCACTTGAACAGCAACAAAGTGTTGTTGTTCTTATATTAAATTATAACGTATATTGTATGCTACATCTCCCTCCTTTTAAAAAATAACGTAGTTTATGAAGTTATTTTAGAGTTAAATTAATATTATTTATGTAATTAAAATTTTTTTTTCAATATTTTTATTTTTACTAAAATATTTTTTTATTTTTTATTTATTATTATTTTGTTTTATTTATATTAATCAAATTGATTCATTAATTATTAAAGCTCTAATTATTCAACCTAAATGATTAATTGATGAAAATGCTATTAATTTACGTAAAGAAGTTTGATTTAATCCTCCAATAGCACCAAGAATAACTAATAAAATTACCCCACGGCCGGAGGAGAACCTTGCCCCGGCAGATCCCGACGAGGACATAGGAGCGTCACCCGAAATCCCAGAGAATTCAACGTGTCACCCGGACATAAACATCGTGACCAAGCGGGCCGTCGAGGAGATTACACGGGAGCTGCACGCGCGGAGAAGACGAACGTCGAGGGACCGGCTCAGGGTGACGGTAGGAGAAGCGGTTTACTCCTTGACCAAACACCCGATCGGCAGGGTCACGGTCACGAAGAAAAGGGGGGGTGTGAAATAGGTCCAGCGTGAGCCTCCCTCACATACATATATAGAATAAGACTTATGAAGACAAACAATTAATAGATATAAGACAAAGAAGAAGATTTATGAAGACAAACAATTTATAGACATAAGACAAAGAAAAAGATTTATGAAGACAACAAATGAATAGATATAAGACAAAGAATATGATTTAAGAAGCAAAACAAATTAAATGAACAGAATGTTTACTTAATACGTATTATTAATAAAGATAAGGCAATAAGTTACACAACTACTAGATAAACACAATTGAATTACAATTAACTCAGAGAATAATGCAAGAGAACAAATGAGCGAGGGCAGGCTCGCGGCACGCGACCACATTGTCGCGAGCAAGGGCAGAAAGAAGCGCGCTGACAAATGCGAGACCGGCAAGGTAGTTAGTGAAAGAGCACGCCATGAAACAACCCCAAATCTATATGCGTTTAGATTAGAAAGTTTAGTCGACCTCGTGTCCCCCTAGCCGTCGAGGTGCCTGCTTTCCGCAGTGCCTGACGAACGTCGCGGCATTTACCTCCATTTCGCGAGCGTCCCTGATATAAAATACAAATATCTTGTGACGTGGACCGTGGACAGACTGAGATCTGAACCCCGGCTTAATAACTACTTTACAGGAAAGCAATTGACATTATACACAGGTCTGCAGCAAAAATTTGGATGCCTCCCCCCCTATACCAAAGCCATCACCCATATATTACAATCTTTAAGCTAGAGTCACCAAAATTTGTAGGAGGATAGCAATTGACATCCCTCAAAGATCTGCAGCAAAAATTTGAATGCCACGACCCCATACCGCCCAGCTCCCCTTTTCTCAAGTTTAACAAAATTAGAGTTTGAGTCACTAAGTTCGGAAGGAAGGTAGCTTTTTGGCATCCCCATCTGTATCAGACAATCTTAAAGGCAGCGTACACCTCTGCCGTATCCGCAACCCATTTTTTCAAAGGTTTTATAACTAGTATCGAGGATACCGCAGTCGGTTTGGTCCAACATCAACGTTTCTACTTGTTTGATTTGGTCTTTTTGTGTTAAAATTTGAAGATTCAAAGGAAAATCATTAATATAACATTGGCTTGTTACCGCCCCTTGTTTTCAACATATCAGGTCCAAATCTGGGAGTTAAGCTTGTTTATATAATACTACAATTTTTTAAAATATAATCGAGATCGGCCAACTGTATAATTTTTACAAGAGATTTGCATAAACAAGTAGCTAATTTTAGGAAATGTTAAAAATTAATAAATAAATGTTTTTTTTGGCAAAGTGCTCCAATGTATGTTGTTTTGTGAGGTAGGTATGAAATGTTATTATGTTTTGCGATTAAGATGGTTCTATCAATTGTGGGGATGCGTTTGTGTTTGCTGTTTCTATGTTTTTTGACAAGGTTTGCAAGAGGAGAGTTGGCAGAGTTCAAGAGGCATTTTGACAGCTTAGCTGTCAGCAGGTCTCTTTTAATTTCTATTGGTGGGATGTTGGATTCATAGAGCATATTATTTATGGGTGTGGATCGGAATACACCAAGTGACATTCTGATGGCTGCATTCTAAGGTGTTTTTATTTTATTTAATGTTTTTTTTTTTTGTGTAAAGCCATATATATATAAGGCGTATTTTATTTTTGCTTTTATAGTTGATTTGGTGACAGACAGTAATTTGTACGTATTGCAATTAAATCGTGGGCTGGCATGACATTTTATTTTATTTAGGCTTTTTGAGAGTGATGACCTAAGTTTGCTAATGTGGGAGTGCCAAGTGTAGGTTTTGTTTATAATCAATCCAAGTATTTTAACCAGCAGGATATTTTGCAGATACAATTGTGCTTTTTGCAAATGTGTAGGTGTTGATACTTTTCTATGGAAAGTTTTACTCCGGAGTATGAGCACCAGTTGTCAATATCTTGGAATAAATTGTCTTGATTGTACTTGATGTTTTTGTTTTTATCAAAGTTTATGATAAGGAAAGAATCTTCTACATACGCATTAAACTAGATTTCTTTGTTTATGGCTATAAGTTTTGCATATAATATATGCTATGAGCTAAAGTATAACAGATATGGGTGATCCTTGTGGTATTCCATTTTGTAAGGGGAGAATGTGTGACAATTGATTTGCTATTTTTATTATAATTTTTCTAATGTGCATGAAATTTTTAATATATTGGATGATTTTTGACCTATTTTGCACTCAATTAGTTGGTTGACAGTTGTATGTACTCCAACTTTACCAAAAAATTTTGAAAAATCAAGGGATGATTGAAGTGTGTTTTTTTGTGTTTTTGGATTGGGTTATAAGGGAATCGGTATAAAAAAGACTCTCTGCAACTGACTTGCCCTGTATAAAACTGAATTGATTTGGATGAAGAAGATTGTTTTGATTAACGAACCACCTAATTCGTTTTGCAATGATTTTATCAAGAGCTTTTGCCATGCAGCAGTTTAGGGATATTGGTCGGTATGATGAAACTTTGTTTTGTTTGAGTTTTCCTTGGAAATGGGTATGATTGGCTGGTTATATAACTTTGTGGTATGTAACATTTAAATATATTATTGAAATGTTCTATTATTCTGTTTTGAAGTGTTTGTGAACTGTAAAAGTATGTTTGGAGGAATGTGTTTTGTAATTGAAAATCAAAAGACATCCGTATAGTTTGGTGTACCTTTATTGAATGTCAAATAGTTCTTAGCTAAGTTTACATGTAACCTCGCATGCTTCAGCAGCGCGGTCGGCATTTATGTATTTACTTATGTATATTCTTATATATTAGAAGGCGAGAGTTGTGCATTCCTATTTGGCATGTTTATGGTCATTGACCACTTGAGAATGCTGACGCGGCATCATGTGTCGCGCTGCAGTCTCAGGCGGTCTAATTACATTTGCATTTGAATTGTGCTGGCCTTATGTTTACGTAACGACAAAGTGTCGTTGCCCCGATTTGGGTTAAAGCGTGCACTTAAACAACAACATTCAATTGTTGTTGTTATATGAATTTATGCATGCACTTGAACAGCAACAAAGTGTTGTTGTTCTTATATTAAATTATAACGTATATTGTATGCTACATCTCCCTCCTTTTAAAAAATAACGTAATTTATGAAGTTATTTTAGAATTAAATTAATATTATTTATGTAATTAAAATTTTTTTTTTCAATATTTTTATTTTTACTAAAATATTTTTTTATTTATTATTATTTTGTTTTATTTTAATTAAAAATAAATTTAAAAGTGTATATGAATTTATTTGATATATATTTGAAAATTTAAAATATAATATGAGTAAAATATAAGATGATTTTATTTATTCTTTATTCGCTTATTATTATTATTTTTATTGGTTGATCAGACCAAATTGCAACAAAATATTCGAATAAAATTTTGGACAAAATTTACCTTTATGAACATAACTAAAACAAACAAATATAGTCATTTTTATAGATTGACATTAGAAAAAAAGGGTATAGTTGACATCAAGACTGTCGATTCGACAGCCAATGTAATAAACAAAGTTGAAGTTGAAGTAACACAAGATCTAACGTTCATATTAGTATTGCTTATAATAATAGCCGTAATTACGGTAATAAAAGCAATAGTCAGTTTATATAAATTTCACCACAGGTGCATGAGGAAAAAATTTGGCACTAGTCCAGCCAACGAAATAGATAGCATATATAAAAAAAAAAAAAAATTAAAAAAAAATTTTTTTTTTCAAGTTAAAAAAAAATTAAAAAATGGTTGAACTAAAAATATTAAACCGATTTATTCCAGTTCTAACAAACTTTACCGATACAAACCAAAAATCTAAACGCCTTTTAGACCTGATAATTTCAAAAAGATCTGTTAAATTACGTGAATACAGACAAATAAAGCGTATTTTCCTAGCACTATTTAAATAAAAATGCTACGCAATAATTATTATGCAGCTCAACAATATCATTACCTGTTCAAAAAATATACAGTAGAAACAAGTGACAGTAGTGATACAAACAGTAATGACACTGACGTTTCTAGGTAATAACCTTTTTTTTTTTCTCCATAGTCGGTAACAAGTTCAAGCGACTCACATATGGAATGGGCAGAATTCAGTGATCTTATTCTAAAAAAGCGAACTGAATTCATTGAATCAAACAAATGCCTAAATAAGAACGTCCGAATAAAAGAGTTGACAATAATTAAACACACCGAAATACTGGTACAAAAGTACAATGAAATTCGAGAATTAGTATGCGTATAAATAAGCTTTTGTCTTTCGTTGGTGACGGTTGTGTTTTTGAGCGCTCTCAATAAGTTATTGTTTTCTTGTGTTTGTGCACTAAGTGTTACTTGGTTTTATTTGGTAAACGATTCTAGCAGTGATCGCAAATATACGTTGTATATGTTTACGTGCGCATAATAATAGTTGCTGACTTAAATTACATTTGAAGTCGCAGTAGAACCAACGCTGCAGTTGCTTTAAAAAAACATATGTACATACATATGTATATTTGCATTTGCTTATTCTGTGCTTGCATTTGCTTATTCAGTGCTTGTTATGTGTTTTCTTTTATCCACTAACAACAAACAGCTTGTCTAATTTTCTTGCTCTTGCACTCCAGCATCAGTCCTCTCACGCTAACGTCCGCTCTTATCCGAAGTACTTGTATACAACTATAGTGGTATCTGCCACCGCACTCAAGCTCTCTCGCTCTCTTGGTTTTTACCGTTTGATCGTGCTCATTGCATCAACTCCTTCACAATTACTTTCGTGAACCCTACATCTTTTTGATAAAGCATATTACTATTTTTCTTTTTATTAATATTTTTATTTATTCAACTTAAAATCAATATGCTAGTTTGTTGCAGCAACAACTGCAAATTGGTTGGATCATCCAACCAAGACTTTATTCTGTGCAGATTGTGTGACAATATGATACACATGAAGTGTGTGGGCTTTACGGCCAAAATACGGGACTGCTTAATTGCAGACATAGGCCTTAAATGGTTTTGTCAGTCCTGTAATGAGGTCGAAAAGGAGTCTACTCAATTTATGAGACAGACATATGTAGGTTTTAATACAATGCATACTGCATTTAATAATCTTCATACTTCCTTTAAAGAGTTGCAGTCGAGCTTCAAAAAAGGCAAGTTGTTGAGTAATTCGCCGAAGCGTAAAAAGACTTCGGGGCATAATCCGCTCAGTGTTCCTCCAGTCTTGGTCACCACTCCCCTTTTGGTACCAATCACTAATCCCCCAACGGGTTCAATTGCTAGCCCGTTAATGCATTTTAACTCGCCGGCAAGAAATCCAAACAATAATCATTCCCCGATTTTAACATCCGAGCTTTCTCTTCCAACAACTTGTGTGCCTATTAAGCCTACTGAAGGTACACCGGGGGCTCACAAGCCTCTTGTTGTTGTGCCTTTGAACAAATTTATATTCGTGTCTAGGCTAGCATCCGACACTTCGTTGGATGATGTTAGTGCCTACATTAAAAGTAAAATAGACTCACCACTTATAACTGTTGAAAAGTTTAAGTTTAAACAAGCCCGAACCATATCTTCTTTCAAATTGAGTGTCCCGCCCGAACTTTTCTCGACAATTTGTTCTGGAAAGTTTTGGCCACCGCAGCTCATTGTAAAGGAGTATGTGAATAGGCGTTATATTAGTAAAAACGATAGTAGGTTCAGTAGTGCACCAACTGTTAGCCACCCTATTGCTTCAACTTCGGCGGCAAAAAACTAACAAAAGTAGTTAGCTTGGCCTATCAAAATGTTCGTGGCCTTAACACTAAACTTTCTAAACTATATGTAAACAGCTTATCCTTTGATTCTCAGATAGTTGCACTGACAGAAACCTGGTTAAAACCTGATATATCTGATTATTCCGTTTTGCCTAATAAGTATAACCTGTACAGATGCGATCGCACCTCCCGCAAGGGGGGCGGTGTTCTCATTGCTGTTGATTCTTGTATTTCCTCTGAACAGATTCAATCTCATGATCATCCGGATATTGAGTTCATATGTGTTACAATATTATTTAGAGGCCGCTCACTGTATATTACTTGTTCATATATTCCTCCCAATTCTGATATTAGCATTTACATATCCCATCTGAATGCCCTGCAGCTTGTTGCGTCGTTGTTGACGGATATTGATCAACTTATAATGGTTGGTGATTTTAATTTGCCACATGTGTTATGGTCTGTGAATGACACATCTTCGGCGCAATTACCGGCCACTTCTGATTATTTTATCGATGGTCTTTTAGAGTTAGGCCTATCACAAGTTAACACGGTGCAGAACAGTAGTAATAAAATGTTAGATTTGATATTTGTTTCTGATTCTGATTGTAGTAATGTTAGTAGAGTATCCCCTCTAGTGCTTCCTGAAGATACCTACCATCCAACTTTAGAACTTTCATTTGAACTTTTTAACCTTAGATCAACATCTAACAATTGTTTAAAGACCCGATGTTTTCGTAAAACTAACTTTACTAAATTGAATGCCCTTCTTCAGCATACTAATTGGTCTCAACTTTATTCTTGTACTGATATAGAAATTGCCATTGCCATTTTTTACAGGACTTTGAATTCGTACTTGGATATATGTGTTCCCCCAATGTTCCTTTAAGTGAAAAAAACCACCTTGGTTTACGAGGGAACTATCAAAATTAAAAAACGTGAAAACAAGATCCTATAAAAAATTTAAAAGATCTGGAAATACTTTAGATTTAACCTCGTATATAATAGCAAAGTCAAATTTTATTTCTGTAAACACTATTTGTTATATCAATTATCTCAATCGTTGCAGATCAAACTTTTCCCGCGATCCGAAACAGTTCTTTAAATTTGTTAACTCTAAACGTAAATCTTCTTGCTTGCCATCCTCGGTTTACCTTGATAATACAAAAGCAAATTCCAATCAGGCAGTGGCCGATCTCTTTGCTGAGTATTTTCAATCTGTATACTCATCGAGTCCAGATGGAGTGCCAGGTTGTATACTTAGATATTGTGCGGACTCACTTTGTAAACCCTTACACAAATTATTTATCTTGTCAGTTGACTCAGCTGTGTTTCCTGGTATATGGAAGGAATCTTTCATTATTAAACTCCATAAAATTTCTTCTAAGTCCAACGTTAAAAACTATAGAGGAATATCTAAGCTGTCTGCCATTCCGAAAGTCTTTGAAAAAATTATATGCTCCCAATTGCAGCACATATGTAGTTCAATTTTATCCCCATATCAACACGGTTTTGTTAGGCGAAGATCTACTACCACCAACCTTCTTGAGTTTACCTCACTTGTTATCAAAAGGTTTCAGGACAAAATGCAAACTGACGTCGTTTACACAGATTTTAGTAAGGCATTTGATTCTGTTAGTCATTCTTTGTTGCTTCAAAAATTAAATATTATTGGATTTCCAGGAAAACACCTGTCGTGGCTTTCTGAGTACTTGTGTGGCCGAACACAGAAAGTAGTTTTTAAATCTTCTGTATCTAAACCTATTTTTGTTACCTCTGGTGTCCCTCAGGGTAGTCACATGGGACCATTGCTATTTAATCTATTTATTAGCGGTCTTCCTGCTGTTATTACTAACTCTCGTGTTTATATGTTTGCTGATGATGTAAAGCTATGTTTCACCTATAATGATGATTCTCTATGTAACTTACTACAGTCGGACTTGGGTGCACTGTCGGCTTGGTGTCGTTATAACTTACTTAATTTAAATTGTTCAAAAGGTAAAATCATGACTTTTTGTAGAAGTACCCCACATACTGCTCACTACGTGCTTGCTTCACCACTTGTCCGCGTTTTTGAAATTAAGGATTTAGGCATCATTCTTGATAGCAAATTAAAATTTGATTCTCACATATCGTCGATGGTCAATAAGGCCATAAATGTACTTGGCTTCATCAAGCGGTGGTCAAAAGAGTTTGATGATCCCTACACCACTAAAACGCTATATACATCATTGGTACGTCCCATCCTGGAGTATGGATCTTGTGTGTGGTCCCCGCAATACGGGATTCACCAGGATAGAATTGAATCTGTGCAGAGGAAATTTCTTTTGTTTGCGCTTAGAAGTTTTAACTGGGTTCCTGGGATAGACCTACCCTCGTATTCAAGTAGACTTCTTTTAATTAATCTTCCTTTCCTCTTGAACCGTAGCATTATGCATGGTGTAGTATTCATCACTAATCTACTTAATGGAGAAATCGACTCTTCAGTTCTTTTGAGTCACATAAATTTAACTGTTCCAATTAGATCCACCCGTTACTTCACACCACTCAGCCTCGATCGGTGCTCGAGCAACTATTTAATTCATGAACCATTTCGTGTTATTTGTGTTGAAAATAATTGGTATTTTAATAACAACACAAAATGTATTATTTCAGTCTAACAATCTGGTAACACTTTAAGTTTCGATAACTATCACGCTTGTATGAAACAAGGGTCTGTAAGAAAACTCCGAAGAGTGAACATCTTTTATTTTCAATAAAGTTACGCGCATATTATCCCAACATAGGTTATGGGCCCAGGCAGCCTAGAACTAGAAAATTAAAAGAAAAGGTCGGAGAGACTCGTCGGTGTGTCCGAGATATTAATTCGTGTGTCGATTAATATAATAAACTCAAAATGGCGAACAATTTGTATTCAATTGAAAAATTAGAAGACAAAAACTACGACATTTGGTGTGTCCAAATGCGCAGTATTTTAATACATTCGGAATCATGGAATATTGTGAGTGGTGCAGTGGCAAAAACTGAATCAAACGGTGCAATCTGGCAAAAGATTGATGAGAAGGCGTTGGCGACAATAACGTTGTCAGTGAAGCCAACACAGTTAAATTACATTAAAAACTGCAGTACCGCAAAGGAAGCATGGGAAAAATTAAAGGCGGTACACGAGCCAAAAGGGCCGGCTCGGAAAGTGTCGCTGTATAAAACTCTATTAAGTCTATCATTGTCTGAAGACAAGAGTGTAATAGAATACATAAACGAATTTGAAAGCGTGATCGGCAAATTAAGTGAAGTGGGCATTACTCTAGGTGAAGAGATTGCCGTAATAATATTGTTGTCCAGTTTGCCAAAATCATATGAACATTTTGTAGTGGCAATGGAAATCAGAGATGAATTGCCCAAATTTGATGTGCTGCGTAATAAACTTCTAGAAGAAGCAGAACGTAAAAATCAAAGCAGAAACGAAAATAGTGTACAGCAAGCCTATATAGCTAAAGAACAGAAAAGAAGCAACGGAAAATGTTTCGAGTGCGGTAAGCGTGGCCATTTCGCCGCAGTGTGTCGCCAGCGGAAGGCTAGAGACAAGGAAAGCGAAAAAGACAAGCAAAAACATGAAAAGAAACAAAATGAACGGTCGTTTGTGTGTGTGTCGCCGAGCGTCGCATTTTTTTCGAGCGAAAACATTTTGAGCCGTAATGACTGGTGTGTGGACAGCGGTGCCACCTCGCATATGAGTAATAATCGAGAACTATTTATCGACTATCGTGAGTCACAACAAAAAGTGTTAGTGGCGGGCAACAAATCACTTGAGGCGATAGGTATTGGAACAGTGCGCATTAAGACAAATAAATCAAAGTTCAAGTTAAAGGACGTTTTGTACGTACCCGAGTTGCAAATCAATTTTTTCTCAGTTGCAAAGGGCACAGAAAATGGTTTAAAGATTAATTTTGATGAAAAATGTGCAACAATAAAAATATCGGACATAAATGAAACTATCGCAGTTGCAAATAAAGACAACGGCTTGTATATGTTCACAAATAAATGTGAATCGGTTTATGTTTCGTGCGTCGAAAATATAGTAAAGTGGCATAATCGACTAGGCCACATTAACATACAAAGCCTATGTAAAATGTCAACAAATGGAATTGTCAATGGTATTGAAAAACTAAGCCCGGCGGTAAACGTTACGTGTGTGCCATGTATGAAAAGCAAAATTTGCTCAAAGCCTTTTGCAGAGGCAGGTTACCGTGCGGAACAATTATTAGAAACAATCCATTCAGACGTGTGCGGGCCGTTTAATGTTGACTCGATCGGTGGATCGCGATATTTTGTGACATTCATAGACGATAGATCCAGATACGCGATGGTTATGTTTATGAAAAACAAGAATGAGGTATACGAACATTTTAAAACATACCAGTCGTTAGTCGAAAAGCAAACGGGGCTTAAAGTAAAAACATTGAGAAGCGACAACGGCGGAGAGTATAAAAACAATGTGTTCGATACATATCTGCGTAATCAGGGTATAGCGCGGCAGTTTACGGTGGCTCATACGCCGCAACAGAATGGCGTCGCAGAGCGCTATAATCGTACCATAGTCGAGATGGCTCGAGCGATGTTGGTTCATTCGGGTCTCGAGGAGCGTTTTTGGGCGGAAGCATGCTCGAGTGCAGCATATATCAAAAATCGCATGCCTACGAGAGCGCTGGAGGATACTACTCCGTATGAGATGTGGCTCAAGAGGAAGCCAATGGTTAAATACTTCAAGACATTTGGGTGTCTTGCTATAGGTTTGGACAAAACGCAAAGGCGCAAATTCGTTGCAAAGGGCAAAGAATTTATATTTGTCGGATACAGCACAGAAACTAAAGGTTACAGGCTATACGATCCGGAGCAGAATAAGGTCGTCATAAAACGAGATGTTCGCTTCGATGAGAATGTGTTGATGGGGCAAAACAGTAGCCTAGATTTTTCTAGTGAGGCTCCGGAAAATATTAGTCATGGGTGCGGCAATGATATAGGTCTGGAAATGCATGACAACATTTCCCAGGGTGCTGTGGAGGCACAACCGTTATCGTCGCAATCAGATTATGAAGATGCTACTAGCGATATGGATCAACACGAAAGCGATGATGAAGAAGTCACCCCGATTTATGGACCCGGAAGACCTCGTATTGTGCGCACAGGTGCGCCAGGCAGACCATCGAGGCAGAAAAATAGATTAAACGTCATGCAGGCAAAAGAAGAGGTTGCAATTCCCGATAACCTAAAAATGGCAATGAGTGGTGATTTTTCAGATGAATGGAGGGCAGCTATGCAGCTCGAGTACGACTCGCTGATGGCACACAAAACTTGGTCATTAGTTGACCTGCCTCCTGGCAAGAGAACTGTCGGATGCAAATGGGTGTTCAACGTGAAGACGGTACCTGATGGCAGTATTGATCGGTTCAAGGCGCGATTGGTTGCAAAAGGATGCAGCCAGCAGTACGGCATCAACTATGAAGAGACCTATTCGCCAGTAGTACGATATGCAACGATTCGTATGGTTATGGCACTGGCGGCGGAACTCGAGTTGCATTTGCACAAAATGGATGTGTGCACAGCATATTTGAATGGCACCCTGAGTGATGAAGTCTACATGAAGCAGCCTGAGATGTTCATCAGTGAGAAATATCCAAATCGTGTGGCTAAATTAAAGAAGGCCATTTACGGTTTGAAGCAGTCTGGCAGAGAATGGAATGCTTTGTTAGATGGTGTTCTGCAAAGCTATGGATTTGTTCCATGCAGCAGCGAACCCTGCTTGTATGTAATGTATATTAATAATCGTATAAATCTCGTTGCAGTATACGTAGATGACATTCTGATAGCAAGCAAGAGCAAAGAAGATATGTATGCAATAAAGCAATACATTGGAGAGCAGTTCAAGTCGGTCGACAACGGGAAAGTAAGGAGCTTTCTTGGTTTTGAAGTTGAGCGTACCGAAGAAACTGGAGATTTGTTTCTGAGTCAAACAAAATATATCGAAACATTGCTGCACCAGTACGATATGAAGAACTGCAGGACAGCTGCAACGCCACTGGATGCGGGGTATCAGATTAAATCTGCGGAAGACTCAAAGCTGGTCGATGCAACTAAGTATCAAGCTCTCATTGGCAGTTTGATGTATTTGGCCGTTTCTACACGACCTGATATTTTGCATTCCGTGTGCAAATTATCGCAGATGAACAAGAGGCCAACGGTCGAGCACGACACAGGGGCAAAGCATATCCTGCGATATTTAGCTGGTACAAAAGAGAGGAAGCTGCGGTACATCAAATCAGGTGCTCCTTTAGTAGGATACACTGATGCAGACTGGGGAGGCAACATACCAGACAGAAAGTCGTTCACTGGATACATTTTCTTCCTGGCTGGTGCGGCATTTTCTTGGGAGTCGCACAAACAAGCTACTGTGGCACTTAGTAGCACCGAGGCGGAGTACATGGCGCTCGCAGCAGCTTCTAAAGAGGCTATATATCTGAGACGGCTCATCAAAGAGATTGGCTGTTTTCCGAGCGATATGCCATTGTGTATCTACGGCGATAACTTAAGCGCACAGCATTTAGCTAAGAACCACATGTACCACGCAAGAAGCAAACATATAGACATAAGATATCATTTTATCAGAGAATTAGTAGATAAAAATGAAATTGTTTTGAAATATGTTGATACAGCAAATATGATTGCAGATGTTTGCACAAAGAATTTGAATAAGCACAAACATGTTAAATTGTTAGACATGATGGGCTTGACATAAAATTAAGAATAATTTTGTATTGAGAAGAGGTGTTGAAAATAATTGGTATTTTAATAACAACACAAAATGTATTATTTCAGTCTAACAATCTGGTAACACTTTAAGTTTCGATAACTATCACGCTTGTATGAAACAAGGGTCTGTAAGAAAACTCCGAAGAGTGAACATCTTTTATTTTCAATAAAGTTACGCGCATATTATCCCAACAATTTGTCCAACAAATGTTGGACCAGTTATATTTATTTGGAATTTCCCAGAGCTTTAACGTTAACTTTTTAAATTTTTTATCTTAATTTTGAACTTTATTTCAGATATTATAATTATTTATTTTATATTATATTATTTTAATATTATAATTATAGTTAATTTGATTTGTCAGCTGCTCATAGCTGACATTAAATAAATAAATATTATGACAGGCTAACCAGTCCACACAAACAGCAGGTCGATGAAAACATCGAAAAATTACGATCGGAATTAAAAGCTCTAGATAACAAATATAAGTTACAACTTCTTTTACCTTCGGTGCTAAGTGTACCTGTAACATTCGACCCATCTGTTTTAAATAATCAAATGCAGCAAGAAACAGATTCTGGGTCCGATGAAGAAACAAAAGTAACCATAATGCCTGATCAAATAACCTTAGACAGGGAATACGTTAGACAGGTATCGTCTTCGGTCCCTGAGTTCGACGGTAGAAAATCGTCTTTAAATGGTTTTTTAACAGCCTTAAGGATTGTTGAACAAACTAAGGGCAATCAAGAAGATCTGGCTCTAGAAATTATTACATTTAAAATAACTGGACCAATATTGTACAAAGAACAAAATGAAACAACTATAACTGCTATTATAAATAAATTAAAAATAACTGTCAAAAGCCAATCCCATAATGTTTTAAAAGCCAAGCTGTCCAATACAAAACAAAAAGGAAAAACAGCTACTCAGTACGCCACTGAGATTAAAGCAACTCGAAGCTGCTTATATTGACTATGGTTAAGACGGAGAAAATGCGGAACAATTTGCCACACAAGAATCCATAACGGAAATGCCCGATAATACGGATAAAGAAAAATTACGAATGATACTGGAAGCCGGTAACTACAGCAATTTTGACGATGCTATGGGTAAATATATCCACTGCAGCACAAAAATGTCTGGTAGTGCTCAGTACTCTACCAGAGAGGTAATGCTCAACGCGGTAATTTCAGTACAGGAAATTATCGCGGTAAGGGCAACGGAAACAATAATTGTAATAACAACAATAATTATAATAACAATTATAGAGGCCAAAATAGAGACCAACATAGTGGAAACTATAGAGGTCGAGGCCGTGGCAACTCAAATAGAGGCCAAAATAATAGCAATAGTAATGTCAGAGTAACCCAGGAAGTCTCGGGAAACTCCCAGACACGTTTAGGTACACCCCAATAAACACTACACTTCACACAATCAATTTTAGTCTTAACATATTTGTTTTATTTGACCATGTGTCAACTGGTAAAAAACTTACCTTTTTAATAACTTACAGGTGCAGATATCTCAATCATAAAAGAAACTTCCGATGTCTTTCATGACATCCAATTAAATAATTTAATAAATATTCAAGGCATTAGTAAAGAGATTCTAAAATCCAAAGGCCTTGCATCAATAGAAATACAGACAGGCAAATACATAATCCCACACAACTTTCATATAGTTGATTTAGAATTAGCTATACCGTGTGATGGAATAATAGGCATTGATTTTATTAAAAAATTCAATTGCCAACTAGATTTCAAACCATCTGAAGATTGGTTAATAATAAGACCTAATAATTTAAAATATCCAATTCATGTTCCTATAACATATGACTCTGGCAAAAATTCTATACGTATACCAGCAAGATCACAAATTGTCTGAAAAATTACGCTAATTTCAAATGACGATAATATATTTATTCCAAACCAGGAAATTCAACCTGGTGTATATGTTGCAAACACAATTGCAACATCCAAAAATACATTTGTCCGTCTATTAAATACAACTAATATAGATCAATTACTAACAATTAATAAATTACAACATGAATCGCTTTTGAACTATGACGTAGTTCAAACAGATCTAGAAAATAGAGAAAAAGCCGTCTTATCACAATTATCCAAAAAATTTCCTCCACAATTTAAAAAACAATTAAAAACTCTCTGCATCGAGTATAGTGACATATTCGGTCTTGAAACCGAATCAATCACAACGAATAATTTTTACAAACAAAATTTAAGACTAAAAGATGATGAACCAGTGTACATTAACAACTATCGTAGCCCGCACAGTCAAACTGAAGAAATACAAAAACAAGTCGAAAAGTTGATTAACGACAACATAGTCGAACCTTTTGTATCAGAATATAAAAGCCCTCTGTTATTAGTACCAAAGAAATCCATTCCAGGTTCTGAAAATAAAAAATGGCGATTAGTAATTGACTATCGTCAAACTAATAAAAAATTATTGTCTGATAAATTCCCATTACCTAGAATTGATGATATTTTAGATCAACTAGGTAAAGCAAAATATTTCTCATGCCTCATGAAGAAACTTCAAGAAATATAACCTCATTTTCAACAAGCAATGGCTCATATCGTTTCACGCGATTACCTTTTGGTTTAAAAATAGCACCAAACTCATTTCAGAGAATGATGACTATTGCATTCTCTGGCCTTGATTCTTCGCAAGCATTCCTTTACATGGATGATTTAATAGTTATTGGTTGTTCCGAAAAGCATATGTTCAAAAACCGAACAGATGTTTTTAACAAATGCAGGAAATACAATTTTAAATTGCATCCTGAAAAATGCTCATTTTTTATGCATGAAGTGACCTTCCTCGGTCATAAATGCACAGACAAAGGAATCTTGCCTGACGACAAAAAGTACGACGTCATAAAAAATTACCCAGTCCCACATGATGCGGACAGTGCTAGACGTTTTGTTGCATTTTGCAATTATTACAGACGTTTTATAAATAATTTCGCCGACTATTCACGGCACATAACTAGATTATGTAAAAAGAATGTCCCCTTTGAATGGACAGTCGAATGCCAAAATGCATTCCAATACTTAAAAGACAAGTTAATGGAACCAACATTATTACAATATCCAGATTTCAGCAAAGAATTTAGCATAATAACGGATGCAAGTAAGCAAGCGTGTGGAGCAGTTTTAACCCAAAACTATAATGGACTCCAACTTCCAGTTGCATATGCATCACGTTCATTTACAAAAGGAGAAAGTAATAAGAGTACAACAGAACAAGAATTGGCAGCAATTCACTGGGCAATAGTACATTTTCGACCATACATTTATGGTAAACATTTCAAAGTAAAAACTGATCACAGACCATTAACATATTTATTTTCTATGATCAACCCCAGTTCGAAACTTACACGTATGCGGCTAGAATTAGAAGAATACGACTTCACAGTCGAGTACCTAAAGGGCAAAGATAATTTCGTGGCAGATGCTCTGTCACGTATAACAATATCTGAGCTAAAAAATTTACAAAATAAAGTCCTGAAAGTCACTACCAGGCAGCAAAGTAGACAGAATAAAAACTGTACAGTAGAAAACGAAGAACTTTTGCAAATGCAAAGTCTCGTTAATGTATCCAAGCCCAACGTATACGAAGTCATAACAAATGCCGAGGTACGATATGAAGTGACCTTGCGTATAAACGACATTTGCCTTCTTAAGCAAGGATCTAGAGTAATCGCAAGAATTGATGTTACTGATTTGTATACAAATGGAATTATTGATTTAAATCAGTTTTTCCAAAGGCTCGAAAAAAAAAGCCGGTATGCTAGAAATCAGCCAACTCAAATTGGAACCGAGCAAAAAAAATTTTTGAATCAATTTCAATAGATAATTTCGAAATAATGGGCAATGAAACATTAAAATCATTAAGAGTAGCGCTACTCAAGCCGGTGACCACAGTAAATACTGATAAAGAGATACAAGAAATACTGTCTACATTCCATGATGATCCAATACAAGGAGGGCGTACAGGCATAACAAAAAATTTAGCTAAAGTAAAACGACACTACTACTGGAAAAATATGACTAATAACATAAAAGAGTACGTACGTAGATGTCAAAAATGCCAAATGTCTAAAACTATAACAAATACAAAGGACCCTTTAACAATAACAGACACGCCATTAGGTGCATTTGACAGAGTAAAAGTGGATACCATTGGGCCACTACCAAAATCAGATAGCGGTAACGAATATGCAATTACATTAAGTTGTGATTTGACAAAATATCTCGTAGCAATACCAATACCTAATAAAAATGCCAATACAGTTGCGAAAGCAATATTCGAATCTTTTATTCTGAAGTACGGTCCGATGAAGACGTTCATTTTGGACATGGGAACAGAATATAAAAATTCCATTATTAATGATTTGTGCAAAAATTTAAAATACTACATCAACAGCACACCACCATCAGACCGTTGGAACAGTTAAAAGAAGTCACAGAACTTTTAACGAATATATACGCTCATACATCTCAATTGACAAAACCGATTGGGATGTTTGGCTTTAAATTTTTATTTACTGTTTCAACACGACCCCTTCTATGGCACATAATTATTGTCCATACGAATTAGTATTTGGTAAGCAAAGTAACTTGCCAAAATACTTTAATACAATAGATAACATTAATCCATAATATAATATAGAAGACTATGCAAAAGAGAGTAAATTTAGATTAGAACAAGCTTTTAAGAGAGCAAGAATTATGCTAGAGAAGCATAAAGCTAAAAATAAGGAATATTATGATAGGAATGTAATTAATTTCGAATTAAAAATAGGGGATATGGTCTTATTAAAGAATGATACTGGCCATAAGCTAGATCATCATATTAAGGACCATATACAGTAGTACAGTTAGAAGTTAATGATAATATTTTAATAAAAGATAGCAAGAATAAGGAACAGAAAGTTCATAAGAACAGATTGAAAAAATATAATAATTAAAGTTAAATTTTTTTTTCCTTTTCAGATCATAGTTGATAGTTGATAATTAATAATCCCTGAAACGGGTAATAATTATAAATGATCTTATATTTTACTCATACTATTATTTTTTTAGTTTAATGAAAAAATTTGTTCCTATTTCGGTCTTAACATTGACCTCCTGTCTACTTTGTGTATGGCTTTACAGGCCATACGCTACTACCGGACAACAGTGTTGTCGCTCAGTATTACAAATTATTTTATATATATATGATAATAGTATTATTGATTTTCTGCATTCTTGTCGTGCTCCAGCGATGGCGCAAAAAGCGGTCCTATGCTTTTCGCACTTGGTTTCCCACGTTGGCGCAAAAGGCGGTCCTATGCCTTTCGCACTTGTTTTCCCCCGTTGGCGCAAAAGGCGGTCCTATGCCTTTCGCACTTGCTCCTCCTTATATGTCCAGCATGTATATTCGCCATTTGGTGAGGTTAGGGGTCCCTCGCAGTCCTTGGGGCACTGTTTTGCTCGTTTTGGTATTGATTGAGGTGGTGGAGTCTGTTTTACTGGTTCTTTGTTCGTAGAATTTATTTGAGAGTGGGATAAATTTGTGAGTTTTGTTGTGTTGTTTAATGACTTTAAAAAGTCAAGTTCGGCTTGCAGTTTTGCAGCCGTTCCCCACGCGGGTGATGGTGATTTTGTATAAAGAAACCAGTTTAAAAAGGCTATTCTTTTTTTTATTTTATTCTTTACACCACCGCGTTTTCCCATCACAAATACTCTCAACTCACTCAGTTTTATCCATGTGTAACGTCCAGTCGTTGTTTTCCTCCTTTAATCTTTATTATTTTTTTTTTTCGAGTTGTAAAAAAAAACTTTCTTTTTATTTTTTCTCTTTGGATGTTAATCCTTGTTTCGTCCTGTCACGGTCGCCATGTAAAAGTATGTTTGGAGGAATGTGTTTTGTAATTGAAAATCAAAAGACATCCGTATAGTTTGGTGTTACTTTATTGAATGTCAAATAGTTCTTAGCTTAGTTTACATGTAACCTCGAATGCGTCAGCAGCGCGGTCGGCATTTATGTATTTACTTATGTATATTCTTATATATTAGAAGGCGAGAGTTGTGCATTCCTATTTGGCATGTTTATGGTCATTGACCACTTGAGAATGCTGACGCGGCATCATGTGTCGCGCTGCAGTCTCAGGTGGTCTTATTACATTTGCACTTGAATTGTGCTGGCCTTATGTTTACGTAACGACAAAGTGTCGTTGCCCCGATTTGGGTTTAAGCGTCTACTTAAACAACAACATTCAATTGTTGTTGTTATATGAATTTATGCATGCACTTGAACAGCAACAAAGTGTTGTTATTCTTATATTAATTTATAACGTATATAGTATGCTACAGATCTGTTTTTTATCATTGGGTAAGAGATTCGGCTGAGGCCGGGTGTGGACCCTTTTAAAGATTTCAGGCTAATTTTAAATTCTGTTGCTGTGATTTCTTTTTCTATCGCTTTGGCTGAGTTGGATATGGCATAGTTGTTGTTTAGTTGATTGTATTTGTGTACTTTAAAAGCTTTTGGAAAATGGTTATCGGCAGCGAGCTCAGACCAGAAGTTTGCGAAAATATCTGCTATATCTTTTTTAGATGTTACGGCCGAATTGTCAACAGGATTTTGTAGAAAGTGATTAGTCTTAATTGGATTTAAGCCACAGAAACGCCTTTAATTTGAACATACTTTATCTGTTGGTGTGGATGGTTCTATTGTTGGCGTTCATTTTTTTATTTTATTTAATTCCTTCGAAATATAGCATTTGCTCGTTTGTATTGATTATATTTTCTTTGCTAATATGGCGTTTTAAACTTCTCCATGTTTTATTTTATTTTTAAGTAAAATTTTGTTGATTTATGCTGCTCCTTTGTTTATATTGTTGCTTTTGTATTTGTGGTGCTAGTGGCCTTAGTAAATGATTCCTAGTCGGCGTCTTTAGTTTTAAAGTATGGTCGTGATATGTTTTCTATTTTTGGGTTGGGAAATAAGGATATTAGGATAGGGAAGTGGTCGCTACCGCATAAGTCATTGAAAAATTTCCATTCATCGAATGGTGCAATTTGAGGTGAGCAGAATGTTAAATCTAGGTGTGTAAAAGTGTTGTGAGTTGTGTAGTGTGTTGGTGAGTTGTCATTAGGTAACATGTACTGTGTTTGTTCGATAAATTTAGCTAGTATATTCCCTCTTCTGTTGTTTTGTGAAGAACCCCAGTTAGACTGCCAAGTGTTGAAGTCTCCTGTTATTTTGATGGGGTGTTGGAAGAATTGTACATGTTTTCTAGATTTTTGCATGTAAAAGATTTACTTGGAGGAATATATGAAGAAAATATTGAAAGTTTTTGTTTGGAGCTAATTACTAAGGCGACCGTTTCGAAATCGTTGCTTGTGTTTAATACTAAGTGTTCTTTACATTTTTTTATGAGAATAGCTACTCCACCAATCCTATTGGATCCAGTGGATACTATTAGTTTATTGTTGGTAGGAATAGGTAGGTGAAAATTGTTTGAAATGTGTGTTTCTTGGATAGTTATAATGTGCGGTTTTTGTTACTTAATTAATATCAATAGCTCACTATAGTTATTCACATATCCTTTAATGTTCCATTGGAGTATTTTCAAAGACATTTTGAATTTTAATAAATTTTAATGGCTAGTGTTAGAAAGATTATAGTTGGTTATTTATTTTAGTGAGCTTAGTTTTGTGTTTCAGAAGAGCTCTCGACTGGACTAAAAGCGGAGGAGCTAGTCAAGCTCCTCTACCTGTCAGCCCAGTCGAGATCAGAGAAAGTGTTTAATTATAGTTAAGGCCCCTTCACACGGTCGGTTTTTCTGTAGCTTTTTTTTAAAAAAAGCCAGCGCTCTCGTGTGAACACACAACATTTTTTGGGTCCGGTCAAAAGCCGACGCAAAAACGAGAAAAATAGAACGTGTTCTATTTCTGCTCTTTTTTGCGTCGGTTAAATTTTTTTTAAGAAAAAAAAGTCGTTTTTGGTATTTTTTAGTAATTGTGGAAAAAATAAATGAAATAAATATTTTTACCTCGAGCTAACGCGGGTAAAATACAAGCAACCTCCAATATGCTTTCGCCTATATCCATATTAATATTGTTATACTCGATACCGAAGGTAAAGAGTATATTGGGTTTGTGCAATGTCCGTCATGGTGTCTGTCCGTCTGTCCGTCTGACCGTCTGTCCGTCTGTATGAACGCAACTTTTTTCCACACCCTTCAAGCTAGAGACTTGAAACTTTGCAAATGTCTTTATCTATGGCATAGTAAATTAAAGTGTCAGTACCACTTCAACCTCTAAAGAGATAAGACGTGTTACAGCAAAACCCAAAACCACAACAAACAGCAAACACAAACCAAAACCAAACACCGAGTTCAACAAACTTCAAACACAAAACGCAAACGAAAAACCACAACAACAAAATACCACCAACAGTTATCGCGGGCATCTGCCCAACAACAACAAACATGCACGAACCACCCGACATAAGAACATACGGAGTAAAATCCAACAACACAAACCTAGGCGAGCCCAAATACATAACGATAAGAAGAAACGACAACAACACTTTCGAAAACGTTTCGCCGTTTATTATCAAAAAAACAATAGACTTCGCTTGCAATGGGGAAGTTGAGACATGCAAAAAAAACAAAAGACGGCTCACTCCTAATCAAAACAAGAAACCAACTACAAGCCCTTAAACTACTAAAACAAATGACTACCATTGAAGTCACTGCTACCGAACACAAAACGCTTAATTTTACTAAGGGAGTCATATATTGCAACGAGTTGCGCGGCATCACCGAAGAGAAAATACTCATCGAACTAAAATCACAAAATGTAACTGAAGTCAGGAAAATCTTAAAAAAACAACCAACAAACACAAACCCCGGAGATCACAACACTGCACTTATAGAAACTGGAGTCATCATTATCACCTTGATCACTCAATCTGCCGGAAAAACTAAGAGTCGGCTACGAAACAGTCCGCGTACGGCCATACATCCCACTACCCCTCCGATGCAGAAAATGCCACCGCTTTGGACACCCAACTCCAGTATACAAAGGCATAGAAATATGCATAAACTGCTCAAACGCAAAGCACACAAGCGAAAACGAGCGATGCACAAATCAAAAAAACTGCCTAAACTGCAGCAACAACCCGGAAATCGATCACCAACACAGCCCCCTCGACCGCAAATGCCCCGCATTCTTAAAGCAACAGGAACAGGAACAGCCATCAAAATCACGGAAAAAATCGACCACAAAACCGCGCTTAACATCTACAACAACCGACACGGCCAACACATCAGAACAACTTACGCAAAAACTCACTCAACACTACAACACTCCCAACCACCTCGCAAGTACCTTATACATCATCAAACACATCGCCAATCACCAAACTCACACCCCCAACAAAAACAACACACCAAACCATCTCATCTACACTCACGCATCAAGGCACACTCGATTCAGCGTCTCACACAACACCATCAACCAAAACATCACCACCACCAACATCTACGCAGCGACCCGACCAAACCAAACATGGATACCGACAATACCCACACCAACACAGCATACAAGCAATACACATCACTCCTCACCGAGGACTTAAAAGTAAAACTATATTCCAAAGATAAGTCAAACAACGTCTCTACCACTCTCAAAACCACTAAACCAAACACAAAAACTAAAACCAAACCCTCAAACAAAAACAAATACACTAACAATAGCGAAAGCGACTCCATATAGAAAAACCCCACTAACGAACTATCAAACTAGCCCTTAACTTACATCAACTTAACTTAAACACAAACCAAACCAAACCTGGCACCCTATCTGGGGCTCTCCAACAACAAATAATCGCGACAAAATAGTCCAAAAGTACATTGAACACTCAAAACCAATACTACTAAACGACAAATCTCCAACACACTTTTCAACACATAACACATTTACACACATCGACCTTTCACTCTGCACCCCCACAATAGCACCACATACCGTATGGGAAATACTTGATGACCTCCACGGCAGCGACCACTTCCCAATAATTATCTCCCTCTTCCCAACCAACATAATACAACACTTCAGTAGACCATTCTTCAAACTCAAAGAAGCAAACTGGAATCTCTTCAACACACTTACCCATAACGTAGACTCAGAATTTCACCCTCTAACAATGTTAACAAAGAAGCAGCCCTCATAAACAGAATAATCTTAAAAAGTGCTAACATCAGCATTCCCCAAACCGCACGCAAGAAACAGCCCTACAGAGTCCCCTGGTGGAACAAAAGCCTTAATGAACTAAAGAAAACTAAACAAAATTACTGGAAACTACTAAACCGCAACATAGCACTAGAAAATATCAAAAACTACAGAAAAGCAAACGCAAAACTCAAATACGAGATAAAAAAATCCAAAAACGAAGCAACCCACTCCTTCACCTCAACAATCCAACCACAAACCCCTTCATCCAAAATTTGGGCCAACATAAGACGCTTCTGCGAATTAAACACCTCAAAACAAATACACACTATTAAATCCCGAAACAAACCAGACAACGAAAGATAGCCTAGAAATAGCTAACGCTCTCGGACAACACTGGTCGAAACTTTCCAACGACTCAACTTTTACACAAGAATTCAGCAACAACAAATACATAAATAGACCAATAAATTACACTCCCTCACCATCTGCCAAACAATTGCAGAAAACATAACGTACCTAGAACTTACCTCCGCACTCCAAACACTCAAAGGGTCCACCCCAGGACTTAACAGAATATCATACCAAATGATACAAAACTCCTCTCACAAAACCAAACTTAGAATCACAAACCTTTTCAACCAAATCCTCAATAGCCACATACCACAAGCCTACAAAACAAGCCTAATAACACAAATAATAAAACCCAAAACCGATAAAACGAAAGTTTCCTCATACAGACCCATCTCCCTAAACTGCTGCCTAGCAAAAACCCTCGACAAAATAATCGCCAAAAAAATCTGGTACTTCACCAGCCAAAATAACCTCCTAAACCCAAACCAATTCGGCTTTAAAAAAGGCAAATCGACTTTAGACAGTCTACTCTTTGTAGACTATCTCATAAAGAAGTCCCACAAGCACACATCACTCGTCACTCTTGACTTGTCAAGAGCCTTCGACAGAGTGGGTGTGCACACCATTATCGAACAACTACAAAAATGGAAAACAGGCCCCAAAATAATTCAATACATACAAAACTTCATGCGAAATAGAAAGCTAATGGTCCGCATCGGTCCACACCAACTCCTTACCCCTCCACAATGGTATCCCTCAAGGATCCCCCATATCCGTCATCCTATTCCTTATAGCCTACAACAAGCTTGCCGACATAATCACTCTACACAAAGAAATCAACTTCAACGCATACACCGACGATTTCTTCCTTATAATAAATTTAAAAAAAAACAAAAACTCAAACTATAACCTTGACGACATACTAGACAAAATAAACAACTGGGGTTCATAATCAGAGGCCTCCCTATCCCTTTCCAAATGCCACCACCTCCACATATGCCAAAAACAGAATTGCAACTCCACTGTAAGCTCAAACAGTACGCAAATCGCCACCGTAACCTCACTTAAAAACCTAGGAATCACACTTACCAAAAACTACAAATGGAACACCCACATCAACACTCTCCTACCAGTCCGCTCCCAAAAACTAAGCATAATGAAATGCCTAGCTAGTCAACAATTCCAAATTAAAAACACAATTCAACGCAGGCATCCGCCTAGCCTTAGGAGCCTACCGCTCCACCCCGACCAACAACCTACTCCACGAGGCAAACATCTTACCAATAGAGCTTAGACGAGACCTACAAACTGCCAAACTTTACAAAAACCTAATAAACTCAAAAAACACCCCCTTCCACAAATTTATCAAACACAGCACACAAAAAAAGAAAAATACACCCATTATAGACATCACAATAAACTTATGCAACAAACTCAAATTACCATACACACCACAGAAACCTCCCAAAGACAAACCCCCTTGGAACATCGACAAGCTCATCGACACGACACTGCGACAACACAAAAAAAATCAACACCACCAGAGGCTTACCGAACACTATTCAAACACTCAAGAGATACATTAAAAAACTGCAATTTTATATACACATACGGATCAAAAACAAATGACACAGTAACTTACGCCATAACAACAGAAACAACCACCCTGAAATATGGCATGCTACCCCACTACTCCTCTACCCACACTACCGAAACAATAGGAATATTAGAAGCCATCAAACACATTAAAAATAAAAGTGGAAAATTCATTATATGTTCCGATTCCTTAGCAGCAATAGACTCCATAAAAAACCCAAACAACACCAGCACCTACGCCAATATTATCCGATCCCAAATAATTACACTAGCCCCCAAAATAAAGTTAATGTGGATCCCCGGCCATGCAGGGATAATCGGCAACGAACTAGCCGACCATGCAGCAAAGTCAGCAAACAAAATGCCCCTCACTCTCACACTAAACATAAACACAACAGACCACAACAGATACCTAAAACAAATATTCACATCGCAACACAAGCAAAACATCACAAACTGCAGCCAATGGTACCGCAGTACAAACCCAAACAATACACACTTCCACGACTACATGAACAACATACAAATCAAACTCAACAGACTCGACCAAATTAAAATTATCAGACTACGACTAGGAAACACAAGACTTACGCACCAACACTACCTTAACCCCAACGTACCACGAACTTGCCCTTTCTGCCACGACAGAAACGTCCCCACCATTCCACACCTTCTAAAATCATGTCCAGCACTAAAACCCATTATCCAAAAAATGTTCTACAACACAAATCCTCTAGACCTCCACTGTCATCCTGACCAACCTATCCAAAATCCTATCCTTCCTGAAAACATCCAACATATACCACCAAATCTAAATACAACCACAAAAAAAAAACAACAAATACAAAATAATCTAAGTAACCCTAAATCAGCCAAACATGTAAATATAAGATAGCCAATAAATAATATAAGACCTAAATGTAATTAATGTAAATATATATTAGGTACTTGTATACAAAAACCCCACAGCAACCAAA
Organism: Scaptomyza polygonia; assembly: GCA_035044585.1. Taxonomy (NCBI): domain Eukaryota; kingdom Metazoa; phylum Arthropoda; class Insecta; order Diptera; family Drosophilidae; genus Scaptomyza; species Scaptomyza polygonia. The sequence continues at coordinate 46,060 of JAWNNU010002178.1, forward strand.
GCCGAAGGTCACGCAACCAGCGCTTTATTAAACAGTTAGCTTAGTTTTCAAACTAACTCTAACCTTAATAATAATAATAATAATAAAAATTAAAGTGTTAAGATTGGAGTTCTACGACAACTAGGGGGCTGGCAAATCGATAAACTCGATAACGCAAAATTGATAGATCCAGCTATTTCGCAAGCCCTTACAGCTAAAACTACCAAATTCGGGGAAAAAATAGCTACAATCAATCCCCAAAAAACTGCATCAAAAATTTTGGAACCACGCCCACCCATTCCGCCCCCAGCTCCCACTTAGTTTAACACTAAAAATTACCATATCTTCTACAGTCTTTGAGCTAGAGCCATCAAATTTGGTGCCAAGATAAGTGTTGACGAGCCCCAAAAATTCATAAATTTTTTGGATGCCGCGCCCATCTATACTGCCCTATCCGCCCTCAACCACCCCAACGCTTCGCTAAAAAACGGTAGTGCGTGTATCTTCCATAGTGTTTGAGCTAGAGTCACCAAATTTAGTAGGTAGATAACTGGTAACGACCTCCCAAAAACTGCATCAAAGTTTTGGAGCCCTACCTACCCATTCCGTTATTTCTTTTACAGTTTTTGAGTTAGAGCCACCAAATTTTGTGCCAAAATAGGTGATTATAGCCCCCAAAAAAATGCATAAAAACTTTGGATGCCACGCCAATCCATACAGCCCAAGCTGCCCCAAACCGCCCCAATGCTTCACTAAAAACGGGAAAGCTAGTCACCAAATTTGGTAGGAAGATAGCTATTAACGATCCCCAAAAAACATCAAAGTTTTGGAGCTACGCCCCCGCGTTCCGAGCCCCCTGCATTTTGAAATCAAAAACGCCTATATTTTCCACATTTTTTGAGCTAGAGCCGCCAAATTTGGTCCCAAGACAGGTGATGAAGAAACCCAAAAAATGTGGATGGCGCCACCCACCCATACCACCCCCAGCCCCCCTTCCACCATATTCTACTAACTTTAAGCTAGAGTCACCAAATTTGGTATGAGGATAACAATTAACATCATAAATAGATCTGCAGCAAAACTTTGGATGCCACGCCCCCCCATACCAGCCCCCAGCCCCCAGCCCCCCTTTCACCATATTCTACTAACTTTGAGCTAGAGTCACCAAATTTGGTATGAGGATAGCAATTATCATCATAAATAGATCTGCAGCAAAACTTTGGACGCCACGCGCCCCCCCCCCCCCCCCCCCTAGTGACAGCCCCCAGCACTCCTTCCACCATATTCTACTTACTTTGAGCTAGAGTCACCAAATTCAGTTTGAGGATAGCTATTGACATCATAAATAGATCTGCAGCAAAAGTTTGGATGCCACGCGCCCCCTTACCACCCCCAGCCACCTTTCCGCCAAATTTTACTATTTTTGAGCTAGAGTCACCAAATTTGGTATGAGGGTAGCAATTGAAATCATACACAGATCTTCAGCTAAAATTTTGATTCCACGCCCCCCCCCCCCCCCCCCCCCCCCTTAGCCATACCTCCACCAGCCTACCATCCACCATATTCGTTTAACTTGCATTGCAACCAGCTCTCTTTTAATCTGTTTTACTACTGGTATCGAGCATACCGCAGTCGGGTGCGTCCGACTGCAACGATTCTACTTGTTTATTTATATGTTTGTGCTGAATTAAGTCGAAATGTGTGACCAGATTATGTAAACACAAAAAGTGATGGGATTTTCAATTTAACCGATGCGAATGTGAATGCCAACATTTTTGGTGGGGTAAAAATAGCTACAGAATAACCGATCGTGTGAAGGGGGCTTTAAGAGTCAACGTCATATGACATCATCATCTTCTCACTCTGATTTCTAATTGGTGTTATTTGTATTGTTGGGCTTACATTTTTTGTTGACTGCTTTAAGTTGTCGAACTGTACGATTTTATACAGATCTTGGGGCGATTTGAATGCTTTTTCCCGTTATACCTTTTCCATTGTTGATTGTCTTGCTATTTTTGAAGAGATCGTTGATGTCTTCCAGATCTTCGTAACAGGTGGTTGGGCGCTGTGCTGGTTTTATTGATGTTGGTATGTTTGTAGTAGTAGTGTTGCATGTTGATGGTTTTTGTGGTGTTGTTGGAGATGTATTTAGCTTGACAGCTGTTGCGAATGTTGTATCTCCTACTTGTCTTGATTTGTAAATATTGTGTGCGGCTTTGTTGTCGACCTTTTATGTGATTTTAATAGCAATGATCTCTTGTTCCTTTAAGAAAATTGGGCACTTTCTATCAAATGAGGAGTGATTATTGTCCAAGCTTTTCTTGTTGCAATTAATGCAAGGGAGTCCATTCGAGCATTTATTCATTTCTTCAATTTCACAGTGCTGTGGATTCCCACATGTAGGGCATGTTGAGTATGTCGATTGACATACTTTTATTGTGTGTCCTAAACGCAAACATTTTCTGCAGTGCATAGTCATTGGAATGTATGTACGCACGCTAGTTCGCTGGTAGCCAATATTTATGTACTCCGGGAGATCGTGTAAAGCAAAAGTAAAGTAATGAGTCCAGTTTCTGTCCCTTCATTGATTTTCATTTTCGTTATTTTCCAACTGCTGACACTCATTGTGAGCGAAGCTAATTTTGTATGTCTTCTTCAGGGATCATTCGAAGGTCGTTGCAGTATATAACACCTTTGAAGAAGTTGAGTGTTGTATGTTCCGTTATTTTAACACTTATCTCGGGAGATAAGGTTGTAAGTTTTAAAAGTTTGGTCGCTCCCTAATTTTTTTGCAGAGTTCAACTTCACCGTAACATGTGAAGATTATCATTCTTATACTCGATACCGAAGGTAAAGAGTATATTGGGTTTGTGCAACGTCCGTCATGGTGTCTGTCCGTCTGTCCGTCTGTATGAACGCAATTTTTTTCACACTCTTCAAGCTAGAGACTTTAATTTCGCGAATGTATTTATCTACGACATAGTAAATTAAAGTGTCACGATTGGAGTTCTACGATAACAAGGGGTTGGCAAATTGATAAACTCGAAAACGCAAAATCGATAAATCCAGCTAATTCACAAGCCCTTACAGCTAGAACAACAAAAATTTGGAAGAAAATAGCTACTAACAACCTCCACAAAACTGCATCAAATTTTGGAGCCACGCCCACCAACTGTCCCTCCCACCCCCCAGTTTAAATCTACAAATGCCCTTAACTTCTTCAGTTTTTGAGCTGGAGCCTCCAAAATTAGTGCCAAAATAGCTGATGACGACGCCCAAAAAAATGCAAAAAAGCTTTAGATGCCAGGCCCATCCATACTACCCTAGCCGCCCCAAACCGCCCCAACGCTTCGCTAAAACGGGAATGCGTGTATCTTCCATAGTGTTTCAGCTAAAGTCACCAAATTTAGTAGAAGATAGCTGTTAATGACTAAATAACTGCATCAAAAATTTGGAGCCATGCCCCCCCTTCCCTTGCCCCATGCATTTTGAAATCAAAAACGCCTATATTCTTCCACAGCTTTTGAGCTAAGGCCACCAAATTGGGTGTCAAGATTAACGATGAAGAAACACAAAAAATTTGGATTCCGCCCCCCACCCATACCACCCCCAGACCCCCTTCCACCATATTTTACGAACTTTGAGCTAAAGTCGCCAAATTTGGTTGGAGGATAGCAATTGACATCGTACATGGATCTACAGCGAAAATTTTGATTCCACGTCCTCCATACCGCCCCCAGCCACCCTTCCACCATATTTTACTAACTTTCAGCTATATTCACCAAATTTGGTGACAAAGATCTGCAGCAAGAGTTTGGATGCCACGCCCCCATAGTTCCTTCAGACCCCCTCTTCCCACCTTAAACAAACTTTGAGCTAGAGTCACCAAATTTGGAAGGAAGATAGCTTTTTGGCATCCCATCTGCACCAGACAATCTTTGAGGCAGCGTACACATTTTTTCGGTTTTATTACTGGTATCGAGTATACCGCAGTCGGTTGCGTCCGACTGCGACGTTTCTACTTGTTTTTATCAAGAAAGAAGACACCTTTACTAGAATTTCAGTTTGTAAATTTTTGTTGTTATTCAAGTTGTTATTGGGCAGTCTTTACATATTAAATATTTGGGTCCAAGGGAGAAGTCCATTGTATTAATAAAGTTTTTATCTGGTGGATCAGGTGGTTGTCCCATTGTAGCTTCCATTGTGTGCGCTTTGCGCACTTCTTTGTTTGTTTTTGTCATTCGGTTACTGATTGGGAATTGGATCAGCGCAAGCGCGAAAGAGTATTAAAGCGTGATTGATTGCAAAGTTTGATTAAGACCCCTTTTTACACGATGAACTTTTTGCACCATGAAATTTTTTCATTCTGTTTTAAAAGTTCTTCGCAAATGTGGTCGCATTTACACGATGATGTTTTTTCATGAGGATTTTTATGCAGTGATCTGTGTAAATTCAACTCTGGTTTAAATTTATGGTCGATGTTTAAGCCGAAAAGTAGGCTGTGGCATCTGCAGCTCCCCACCCTAACAGAGTACGAAAGCTCACGCTCTTGTCTCCAAGCTTTCCAATGTAATTAGGCTGTTAACAGCCTGCTGAGCATGCTCAGTAGGCTTTCCAACTGAGTACTCTTTAATCATCCAATAAAGAAGTTCTAACCATACGAACCCCGCAAGTCTTTTTTTTCTTTCAACTCGCCGTGTGTGAACTATATACAAGGAATTCCATCGCCTCTACATTTTCATGGTCCTTCGAGCCGGATATTTATAATAATAATTATCGCTCGCCCCAGCAAGCTACGGTGGAAATACACTCTTCAACCACAACTACACACCTCTATTTTAAACCAGATAAGTAATATATTTTCCAGCTACATATATTATTTATATGCGCAAGTAACTTTATTAAGTATTAAACGTAGCCCGTTCAATCTTTCCTAATAGAGTTATTACTTGCACATTTTCCATTTATACTTTGTCCGTTTTGTCTTTTTACATATATGTACGTACATACATACATATATTTAAGAGAAAGAAAAAAAGAAAAAGGGTTTCATTTTTGGCGGCAACAAAGTAAAATTAAAATATAATTAACCCAACAAATGTTTCCAACTCCATTCGCCACCACTTGTTGTGTTATATCCATATTTAAATCCAATAATAATTTTTTTTTTTGGCAAATTCTAAATTGTGTAAATTATTTGTCTTAAAAATCATCCACCAAAAGTGTAAGACATACGTACATATGTTGGTCACTGACTCAGGGCCGTTCCAATTCCATTCATCACAGCATAAGCAGTAACCAACGGTGTGAGATACCCTGCACATTTTTTCCGAAAAGTGGGGTATAGATGTTTTTCCAAATAACTTGCAAAATTCACAAAATACCCTTCCGCAAGTGGGGTCTATCCGACTAATCATTTGCTGTTAACATTTAATTATTATTGTATTTATTTATTATAAAATATATGTTTTCATACCAAATAAGCCAATTACATGCAGACATAAATCAACGGTGACACTCCGCTCATACAAACATACACACACATGTTTGTCACTGACTCCAAGCCGTTCCGATTCCAGTCATCACAGCATATGCAGTAACCAACGGTTATGAAATACCCTACACTTTTTTCCTCAAAAAGTGGGGTATATATGTTTTTCCAAATAACTTGCAAAATTCACAAAATACCCTTCCGCAAGTGGGATCTATCCGACTAAGCATCTGCTGTTAGCATTTAAATATTATTGTATTTATTTTTTTATAAAATATATATTTACAAAATAAAAAAAAAGACAAATTTTTACATAATATATATAAAAACATACCTATCCAGAAGAAACAAGCGAAACCTTGTCCTTCATTGTCCATTCGTCGTTCATCCTTATCAACTGTTCGTAGCTTGTCCGCTTCATCTGTGTCCATACAGAAACCGTTCGCGCCTCCATCCAAACAAGAATATTTAGCTATTCCGCAGGACAGCGCACGTGTGACCAGACAAGTTACTCAAAAAACATTAGATAATTCCAAGATGGCATTGAACGAGTTCATTGCTGTGTCGGACAGGCTCAGCCAATTTGAGGCTAGATTTGCAGGCTCGGCAGGCGCATCTCTGTTTACACTTCAAGTGCGTCGGGATAAGATCCGATCCATATGGGAGAAAGTGGAGTTAGCTTTCGAACAGGGGTCCCAAGGCGCCGGATCCAGTGAAGATTTTGAAGCTATGCAAGCCAAGTACGAGCATTGCTATACAGTTTATGAACGCTGTGTCGCTCAGCTAAGTGAGAGCATCGACGCTGCTTCCACCCAAAAGCAAATACAGCCCATGGCTCCACCCATATCCAGGGGTTATAGTCTCCCCCCCATTGACACAGAGGTCTTCGACGGAGACTATCTGCGGTTAAACATTAATCGTTGCCATCGATTGTTTTATTTGTTAACAAATGATTATTTATTGAGAGAGAAACAAGTAAATAAAATGGATTTAGCAAAAGAGCTTTTGAGTGCGACAGGTATGGCGGTTGAGGCATTGGATTTGATTGCGAATCAGATGTGCAAATTGAATGCAAACTGCTGGAGCGCTTTACCCTGTCCTTATAAATATCGCTCCGAACATTATATAAATGTTCGTGCTGCTCATATTGACTTAACAGCAGTTCAATCAACTCTCTTGTCCAAAACATTTTAATTAATAATTTTAAACCACAATAATGAACAACGTATTTACTAATTGCGGCAATAGTTGCATGTGCGATATTTCGTATCGATAATTTAATTATTCACATCAAATACTGTGCAACTCTGTGTTACATGTAATCGGAATAGGGCAAAGCAAAATGAGAAAATTGAATCATTGCTACCAATGTAATGAGGCATTGCTTGCAGCTGTTTCACCACTACCCCCTTTGCCAACAAACGAATGCAGCGGAAGCAAAAAGTTCATCGTGAAAAAGGGGTCTAAGTCTGTCAACTAAGGTTATTATTCCGGTTTAAGCTTGCACTTCCGAACACTTCGATTGCTTTTTGAGATCTGAAGCGGTATTTTTTGTTTATGCATTTTGTGCGTCTCAGCTGTTACAAGCCAGCACGTGTTGTTAGTTTTTGTCTATTTAGACTATTTATGTATGTATGTGATTTGGGGTACACGAATACAAAAACGATAAAAAATATAATCAAATGCCTCCTAAGAGCGCATATATTTAACAAGGTTTTTCGAAAGATAACGTAAAAGAATGTGATTAAAACATACTCCTATATTCTTTATATTTTTCATATTATTGTTATAATTATGTTTAATTAATATAAAACAATTTAATTTTAATTTATTGCGCTTCATGCGTGTGCGCATGAAGATCGCAGTTTAACATTGTATGTTTTCGCACAGCTTTACCAAAACACATCGTTAGAGCCAGTTCTTTTCCATACATAAGCTTTAACTGTATCTTGTTTACTACCTAATTCAGGCTACTCTTGTATTTTGCATAAACCTACAGTCAGTCATACTTTTGTTACTAATACAACCTCAGCGCATCGCGATCACCTGAATAACTTAAGAGTTCGGTGAAAATCAAATATACAGCAAATTAAACAATGACTCTTCTGGCGTTTCATTTATTAACATAAGCTTTTTGGTACTTCGAGCCGGATCGCCAGTAAGACGTTTGTTTTCGGGATATTTAAATGTACTCATTGTTCTTGTCAACGGTGATCTTTAGATTCCTACATCGTATAGAACCGTCTCCTAACCTCGATCGTCATGAGGAGTGTGATTCAACAAAGGAGCTTCTGAAAAGCCAAAATACTCAGGACATAATAATGCAATTAAATTTTTGGACGAATTTAAGTCGTTGATAATGGCCCGCAAGTTCTTGATCAGAAGTCGAATAATTCTCAGAGAGGGCACTTGGACTTTCAGTTCGAGCGTATCAAAATTCCAACCTTTCGGGAAACTATGAGGATTGGACAAATTTTTCGGACATGTTTACTGGATCGATTGCGTCTAATGCAAGTCTCACTGATTGCCAAAGATTTTAATATTTAAAATCCTACCTGTCTGGCGAAGAGTTAGCATCAATCAAACATATTTCGGTCACTAACAAAAACTACAGTGAAGCTTGGGTAAGGCTTCAAAAGCGATATAACAAACAATCGCTAGATATCCGAACATCAGTTTTATGACGCTTCCCAATGCCGCAAACACAAATATCATCACAATACGTAAATTGGCAGGCGGTGCCGACGAAGTAATTCGTGGACTACGCGAACCAAAATGTGAACAATGAGATCCCTGTCTAATTTTCATATTAATATCAAAGTTTGATGCCAAAACTCGTCAAGCATGAGCACAGAGCGCAGAATCGGAGAAGTTTGTGTGTCCATCAACCGATTTCGGTGATTTTTAACCTCAAGTTGGGACACCTTAGAAGCTAGTTAACTCGATCGCGCACCACAGGGTCAAAGATCAGCTAAAACACACTACGCGGATGCGCACCAAGGACGGGTTGAGCCACAGTGTTCTGCATGCCAGCAGAATCATCAACTTTTCAGGTGCAACCAGTTCTTAGTATTGGACATCGTAGCTCGCCGAGACTTTCTGAAGACAAAGAAACTCTGTTTCAATTGCCTAAGCCCCTCACACATGGTTGGCAATTGTACATCGAAACACTTGTGTCGGATCTGCCATCGCAAACATCATTCCTTTGTACACGGCTCGCTACACCTGGGTGACCATCGTCTCAACGTTGCGCAAGCAATCATTGCCAACAGCGGTCATCCGTTAAGTTCACGACCTGAACCTTTAATTGCTATCAATCAACCTCAGGTGCAAGACAAGAAGACCATTTCTCCCACTGACAGCAGCTACTCACCATATTCTTGAAAATATTCCGATTGCAGGTTCGCAAACACTATTGTCAACCTTCCTCGCAGACGTGATCGATGCCTGGGGAAATACTACAAGTTGCAGGATGCTCCTGGACTCAGGATCTACGATAACAATGGCATCAGAATCATTTGTCCAGCGGATAGGCGTGCGTCGAACGCATGCACAGATATCAGGACGCGCATACTTTAAGTTGCGCTCTCGCAATGTAAAACATCGAATTGGCTTCCTTTATTTTTACCTCGCTGACGTCGTCGCTTCCAGCGCAAGCTATTGACACCTCTTTTTTTAACGGGGAAGCAAATTTGCGATTTATTGGACTATTGCAGGTTCTTGCATTGTAATTGATGAACCCTAAATTCCTGCCGTCACACATCATGCAGACCTTGACCTTGGTTCGATATTTAATGGAGATGGATAGTATTCAACCAATCAGACACTCTTAGACGCCATTCATCCAACAGAACGTCATTTTGTGTCAACGCAAACTCGCTACAAAGACGGAGTGTATATTGTCGAATATAAAGGACGAGGCGCCACCTCTTGCTTCAACACTACCACAGGCAATCAATCGCATGGTCTCATTAGAACGTAAATTTCGTCGAAACCCGTAACTTAAACAGCAATACGTGAGGGTCATCTGGAACAGTTGCTGAGGCAACTCTAGTTAAGGAATTCTCTGAGAATGGCGTATCTTTGTCGCATCATGCTGTTATGAAACTGGATTAGAGGTGGAGAACCATCGATGGCAATATCGGGACTATCGATGGTTGACCACTATCGACTCGCCATCGATGGCGGCGAGCACTCTCTATAGTAGTCGATCGCTATCATCGATAATTTGTGAGAGAAAAGAAAGAAAGAAACTTGCACGCATTCGTGGCATAAGTGTTACAAATTTCTATCAACAATAAAAGGGATCGTTTTCTTCAAAGTTTAATATATCTATCTCATAGGCAGTAAGTGGCAACGGAGCGTGTTTCGTGGCGAGAAGTACTTGCGATATAGCATCATTAGTTTTAAGGATTCGTTGTATCATGTGGTAAAAACTATTCCACCTAGTTGGTGTTTCTTGTATTAAACTAAGCGGTGTTGGAGAATTTTGAGCCATCTTAAATTTTTCATAAGCTATTGAGCTTGACTTGAAGAATCGTACAATTGTTTTACATTTTGAAAACAAGTTTTCCAAAGTTAAATTTTTTTTTTCAAGTTTTAATGCATCTTGAACCACTAAGTTCAGGCTATGTGCAAAACAAGGCAAGTTTCTTATTTTTAGTATTTCACACGCTTTCGGCATAACCTTTGCATTGTCTGACACGATGCAAATAACTTTGTGTAAAATACACCACTCATTCAAAATGGCTTTTAATGTGTTAGAAATATTTTCTGCTGAATGGTTTGTTGAGTCTAACAATTTTCTTGTTTCTAGCGAAACCGTGCGAATAGCAAAGTCTTGGACAAAATGACATGTTACAGTCAAAAAGTTGTAATACTGACATTTGCTACATCTTCTAAAAGTTTTTTCAATTTCGCAACGCTCTTAGAAAATACAGCTTTTATTACCACATTTCTTAAATATCGTTGGAAAGACCATCTTCATTTGACAAACTCGGTGTGGGTGAACTTTTTGGCTTTGCTTGAGTGATAATTACTTAAGTATACTTTTTAAATACTATGTTTCAAAGAGAACGTACCTTTGTCAAGTTTCTGCAGAAACTTATCCATTTTATAACACTTTTTCTCCTTTGATATAATAGTAAACGCTTTGTGACAATGTGTTTGTTTTAGGGATGAAAAATGCTTAAAAAATCCAAAGTATCGAAAACTATCGATGGTCCTGGGTTACCATCGATGGTTGAACGATAGTGAGAAACCATCGATAGTGTCGATAGTGCCATCGATAGTTCTCCACCTCTACTTCAAACAGGTAAGATATTGTGTACTTGTTTTTGTATTATAAAGTTAAAGCCAAAATTTTGTGTGATAATAACAAAAGTGCTACGTGCAGATGTCATTGCCGCTATTACATTTTGTTGTGAAGTGCATACGCTTACATTGCATGCATTTCTTGTGCATATTAATATATGTATGTGTATCTTAATTATAATAATACTAGTGGTCCCCGACCACGCGTAGCTGTTGTGCTCTTTGATGTTTTCACTATGAATGTAACACATAATAGAATATAGCACAAAATACAACACCTATCTTGAGAAGTTCGTTATATGGCTTTTACACTACAGTGCGTTTGCTATTGAAATCGTCATCGACGCAATAAATCAGATTTGGTGTTCACACTGGCACAAAAGTGCGTTTTGCGTTATTGACGAAATGAACAGCAGCTGATGTGTATTGATTTCACTGATAGAAAAGAATTATATTAAAACTTATATGAATTCAAGCAAAATTTTGGACTTAATAATGTTTAATGGAGCAGAACAACGCAGTGATGAGAAAATTCATGTATATGGCGGGAATGTCTGCTGCAAAATTTGAATATCCAACCGGAGTTCGAAGTATTCTTTGGAAATATGAATGCTGTTGAAACAGAAGCGAATTGAATCTGCTACTCTCATTAGATTACGTTGTTAGTTGTAAGCTAGTTAAGAGAAATTGAAATATGTAGCATGTACTCTTAATTGTAATCATCTCGCAAGCCGATCGGCAATCTGCCGACGGCAAATTGGTGTTGCGTGGAGTCGCCTGTGGCCCACGCACTCCGTTTAGGCTAAGCTAGAATTAATAGTCGTATTAATCTCGAAGTCACCACACGCATTTTGTTTAAATTAAAGCTCGTTGTATGTAAAGAAAACCCGCGTCCGCATTATATTGTAATTTTGTTAAAATCTAAAAACTCGCCACAATGAAAAATCTAAGAGTTTTTAGATTTTAACAAAATTACAATATAATGCGGACGCGGGTTTTCTTTACATACAACGAGCTTTAATTTAAACAAAATGCGTGTGGTGACTTCGAGATTAATACGACTATTAATTCTAGCTTAGCCTAAACGGAGTGCGTGGGCCACAGGCGACTCCACGCAACACCAATTTGCCGTCGGCAGATTGCCGATCGGCTTGCGAGATGATTACAATTAAGAGTACATGCTACATATTTCAATTTCTCTTAACTAGCTTACAACTAACAACGTAATCTAATGAGAGTAGCAGATTCAATTCGCTTCTGTTTCAACATTCCGGCCCCGTTGACGAGCTCCGGTCTTCAACAATCTCAGCAGGTTGGGAGCGCTGCCAGCTTGAAGATTGGCAGTTTAATGCCGCCGGCCGGCGTTCTGGCGGCCACCCGCACCCTTCCGTCCTCCCCAGCTATGACGCGTGTGACGCGCCCGGTGATCCATTGTTGATGGGGGGTGCTGTCGTCGACCAGCCCGGCCGCCCCTTCGACCAGATTGGCATCGCCTTTGTTGTGTTGAGTTGGCTGCCGCAGGCTCAGCAGGTAGTCTCCCGACCACTTGCGCCAGAAGTTCAGTCTGAGCACCAACAACTGTCGCCACCGCTTCGAGAATGCGGGTACGAGCTTGTTGTTGGGTACCTCGGGCGTAGACCCTGTGGGCAGCCCCGGAAAAGGTTGGCCGATGAGCCAGTGCCCTGGAGTCGCCACCTCTCGGTCCTTCGGGTCGCTGGCGTCCGCCTCGAGTAGCCTGGTGTTGGGTACTCCTGGTGTACGCTTGGCGTCGCCTGCCCCTCGCAACCGCCTGTGTCTGACAGCCTCTACTGCTCGTTTCCAGAGCCCGCCGAAGTGCGGTGCCCTCGGAGGGACTAGCTTCCATTGCACGGCTGTCACCGCTGCGGACTTCTTCCACTCTTTCTTCAGCGCGTTGCTCGCTCCAATCAACCTTTTAAAAATATTAAGAAGGGCATCAGTGGAAGTCACAAGATTCAAGACCGCCTTTGAGGCGAAACCAACAAAAATGGCAACGTACATTTTTACGGATGGTCTATATTGATTTCTGTGGCTTACATAAAAAACCCCACAGAATTCTACGCCAGATTCTCTTCGGGCATCAGCCACCCAAACTGGATGCCTCAACAATCCAGTAAGAAACCTTGCACTTGCATGGTAGTGCCTAAGGTGCAAATGCCTCATAAAGAGGCTGACCAATGCAAAACTCTTTGGTATCAACAAAGGGAATTCGGAGTCATATGAGGAAGGGCCGTGTTGCAAACGCCCTCCTTCTCGAATTAACTCAATCTTAATGCCATTTTCCTTAACTTTGTAGATAAATGGACTAAATGATTGCAGTCGTGGAGCGAATGCTGCCGAGTTTCTTAACAACATTTTTTCCGTTGTGACAATTGGACACAATAAGCCTAGAGGGTCAAACAAATGAGAGGCGATTGACAGTAGATTGCGTTTTTTTGGTTTTAGGGCGGCAAAACTATCCACGTCAAGATGATATTTAAATATATCTTCTTGAGGTGACCAACGCATTCCAAGCGTCTTTACTGAGCTTTGCTCATGAAAATTTTTGCTTATTTCTTCACTGGCGTTCATTTCGCCAGACAAATTCTGGCAATTGGAAGCCCATTTGGCCAGTGGAAATCCTCCTGCATGCAATAGTTTATCGACCTGGCTGCAAATAGTGTCCAGTTCTTTTAAACTGTCTGCACCTGCCAGCATATCGTCAACATAAAAACAATTTTTAATCACATCCGCACCAATGGGATGTGATTGTGAGTAAATGTTTGCCAATTCAAACAAACAACGTACAGCCAAAAAGGGTGCTGACGCTGTACCATATGTAACAGTATTCAATCTGTATGCCTGTATTTTTTGCGAAGTGGTTTCTCTCCACAAGACAAGTTGAAAGTCTCTGTCTTCCTCAGAAACATTTATCTGCCTATACATTTTGGAAATGTCGGCAGTTACGGCATATTTGTTCAACCGAAAGTTGACCAACGTTGAATACAACTCCCTCTGAATAGTTGGCCCCACCATTAGTGTTTCATTTAGAGAAACTGCTGTTGATGTTTTGCTAGAAGCATCAGAAACAACACGAAGTTCGGTTGAGGTACTCTCAGGTCGCAGAACGCATTGATGAGGAATGTAGTAATGCTGTTCTCGAGGAGCAGACTTCAGAATGGACATATGTCCCAAATCCAAATACTCTTTCTTGAAGTCATGATACATATTTCTAAGAGTGTCATCTCTAGACAGGTTGCGCTCAAGTTGTAAGAATCGTCTTTCAGCAGTTTGAAAGGACAGGCCAAGAACTTTGGGATCGGTCTTAAAGGGAAGATTCACTTGAAAGTGACCGGAAGATAACCGTTGTTTGGTTTTCTTAAAGTGCAGTTCACAGGCCCGCTGTTCAGCTGTTTGGCGACCAGCCTTCGACTCGATTGGACATTGGTCCAATTCCCAAGAACGATTAACTAAGGAGTCGAGAGAACAAATAGAAACTTGAGCTACAAAACCTTTACTATATTGTTGCCGAGGCACTTGTCCAGTATATTTGCCCGACACAATCCAACCGAGCAATGTTTTTTGCATGATGGACAGCTGGGAATGTAATTTTATTTGCCCAACGCACAATAAACCATAAAACAATTCAGCTCCCAATAATACATCCACCTTAGCTGGCTTGTAGAACTCGGGATCTGCCAACTTAATATTCTTTGGTATTTTCCAATTCAATACGGACAGAGCCTGACCAGGCTGAGATGTGGATATCGACTTAAGTACCCAACACTCAGCGGAAAATGTGTGGGAATTCACACGAGAGTGAAATGATGCACAAACACTATTTTTGCTATCGGTGGTTGCACCACCTACCATTGATATAGCAAGGGAAGTTGGCTCACGTTTAAGTCGAAGCCTTTGTGCCATGCTCTCAGACATCAAATTTATTTGCGAACCACTGTCGAGCAAAACTCGTGCCGGATGCAACTGTCCGAATCTATCTTTAATGTCAACGATAGCGGTGGCAAGAACGACTTGATCCACATTTTGCACGTGACCTACATATGCCCCTGAAGTTGAGGCTTGAAGTGCCGCTGCCTCACTTTGTACTGGTGCATTATACCTATGAAGCAAAAAATGATGAGGCTTTGAACAAACTCGACACTTCGAAGCCTTGCAATTCGACACCATGTGTCCCACGGTCAAACAGTTGAGACACATCTTCTGAGTTTTTACGAACTCAAATCGTTGCATAACTGAAATACCACAGAATGCCGGACAAACATACATATTGTGATCTGCAGAATTGCAATAAGTACATGCAGACGACGAACTATGCCCTGAGTTAACACAGGCAAATGAAGATTTTTGTTGAGGTTTCCTCACTTCAGTACGCAATTTTGACTTGTCACGAGTTGACTCTTCGGCTGACAAGTATTGGTACCTTCTATTCAGTTGTTTAGCACAATCTTCCCAAGATGGCAGCTTATCATAATCAAGCTGCTCCTCAAAACGAGATTTAGTCGTATGGTCTACCCTTGACATGACCATATGAATAATTATTGCATTAGCAATGTCTTTGTCATCACCCAAAGACGACAGCGATGAATAAATAGCAGACACTGTATCTACCATCGATCTTAAACTCGATGCAGATGGCTTGGTCATGCTTGGCAAATCAAACAATTGAGCAACCGTATCAAAAAATATTAGACATTTATTGTCGTAGACTGACTTGAGACTAGCAAGAGCCTTAGGGTAATTACAATCTGTTAGCTGATACGGCTTAACTACACCCAATGCTTCATCTGACAAACACGAAACTAAATGATTAAATTTCTCTACGTTTGTCAATGAGGCATCGTCATCCACAAGACTTTCAAATAGGCACATAAAATTTCTAAACTCTGAATGTTTACCACTAAATTTTGGCAAACGCATTTTCGGCAGTTGAGATCGCTGGCTCGAATTCATTGAGCAGTCATGTTGTTTAATATGTGTGTCGGACTGTGGCTTAATTGCATTCATGAACAAGGCTTTTGTTACGACACACAAATCTTCTAACGGCCCTCTGCTTTCGTTAGCTGGATTTAAACTGTCCAGCTCTGTCTGTAAATTCATAGCCTTATCGATATACCCTTCTAATAACTCTAAACGACATGCTAACTCTGTTTTGTCGGATGAGATCTGTTTCAATTTAAAGGCTGTTTGTATGCGAGCAATGTCAGCACTGACTTTATCAAACCTTTGTAAACACAATGCTAACTTCGCACCAGTTTTAGCTACTACTGGCTTTTCGAGTGGCTGTTTATCTGACTCAGACATAATTAAGCTGACAAAAAAAAAAACTAAATGTGCAAACGCAAACAAATATTCAAAAACCTTTTGAGCTTATTGCACACGCACTGCAACTATGTAACAAAACGCTAAACTTGCTTATGTGTGATAAGTGAACAAACAAACGAAAATAGTCCAAGCGACAGAAAATAAGCAAGTCAACGTTTGCTGCAGCCACTTTGTGGGCAACAGCTGTAATATGCAGGGTGCGGGGGGCTAAAGAGCAAAAGAGAGAATTTGCGCGAGCGCACGCACTAAACGAATGTGTAACACAGATCAAAAAACTATGTGTGCGAACGCAAACAAATATTCAAAAACCTTTTGAGCTTATTGCACCCCCACTGCAACTGGCGCAAAAAGCTAAGCTTGCTTATGAACACACACACGCACTAGTGTGATAAGTGAACCAACAAACGAAAATGGTCCAAGCGACCGAAAATAAGCAAGTCAACGTTTGCTGCAGCCACTTTGTGGGCAACAGCTGTAATATGCGGGGTGCGGGGGCTAAAAGAGCAAAAGAGAGAATTTGCGCGAGCGCACGCACAAAACGAATGTGTAACACAGATCAAACCAAGCTTGACCTGCAAGCAAAGTGGGGATGAAAAGAACAAGTGAGAGAATTTGGCGCGAGCGCACGCACACACAAACCAGTGTATTAAACCGATGCAAGCACAAAGTGAAGAAAGGTTAACGAACGTACGAACAATCAGATGTTAATGTTAATGCCCAAAAATATAAGAACTTTACCAAGCGTTATGTGTATGTGCAAGTGCATATGTCTGTATGTAAGTACTTATATTTGTACGTAGCAATTATATTGAAAGCGAGAACTAAAAGGAACTGCGACACTTTGCATTTGCACAAACACACGAACGAAATAAAAATGTAATATATAGACCACCGTTTGTACTTTATTTTGTTTAATATGTTTGTATGTATTAAACAATTAAATGTATATTGCCGTTTTGTTAATTTAAATTAAATTTCAAAGTGCCAGAAATTGAGCTCTTTTGTACGTTTACAAACGTATGTACATATGTATCAACGTACAATATCACAAATTATTTTAATATTTTCTGTCGACTGGCGCGACTCACAAACTAAATTTGGCACTCAATTTTTGGCACAGAATACCTGAAGACTTTCTAGAGACTCAATAGAAAGGGATCTTCCTCGTTTGTTGGCCATCAGGTTCTTCAAAATTGTATGGCAACTATGGCGACGGTCCAAAAGGGCAAGTCCAGCAATCGAAGCGATGCGAAGATGTGTTGAATTAACACACGCGAAATAAGCCACCACCGCGAATCAAACAAACTATTATTAAAGAAAAAACCGAAGTCCCTGCTCGGGCGCCAATGAAAAATCTAAGAGTTTTTAGATTTTAACAAAATTATAATATAATGCGGACGCGGGTTTTCTTTACATACAACGAGCTTTAATTTAAACAAAATGCGTGTGGTGACTTCGAGATTAATACGACTATTAATTCTAGCTTAGCCTAAACGGAGTGCGTGGGCCACAGGCGACTCCACGCAACACCAATTTGCCGTCGGCAGATTGCCGATCGGCTTGCGAGATGATTACAATTAAGAGTACATGCTACATATTTCAATTTCTCTTAACTAGCTTACAACTAACAACGTAATCTAATGAGAGTAGCAGATTCAATTCGCTTCTGTTTCAACAAATGCTACTGCCGATTCAGTTCGACAAGCTTTAGCTTTAGAATTTTTAAATAATGCAAATAAATAAACAATTTGAATTTAAGCCGCAGTGCATTTACTAAGTATTCTTATACTAATAAGAGTCTCTAAAGAGACTCAACAATTATTTTTGAAAGTTGGCCAGTCGCTCCATCACCGCCAATTTGCGCTCCTCTAAAGCAAACAATTTTTTGGAGTTGTCGACCCGCCGTTGCTTTCTCCTGAACTTGACGACTCTAGGCCCAACCAAACGTTGATTTCTTCCTTAAAGACTCGCAGCCCGCAAAGTTTGAACATATGCTACGCCGAGTATCGGGCCAAACGATGCTTACGCAAGAATTCGTTAAGCTAATTTTTTAACGAATGCTGTTAAGACTGCATGCATGGTTTGACTGGACTAAAATATGCATGAATGCTGAGCAATACAGAGTTGTCGCTAATTTTTTATTCTATGGAAAAAATTTAAAAAAAAATTGTAAAATCTTCATTTTATTGTTTAAACACACATTGATATAATGCACTTGATCTATAAAAATATCTATAATATGTTTTTAACATGGAATTACATTAAGGGCAGGTTTCTCAATGTCCAGTTAAAGTTTCAAATAGTTAATCTCGGCATAACTTTAATGCTCGTGCTAAATCAGTTTGGTTTTCTCAATGCAAAGTTAACCTTATTCGTTCAGTTACTATCGCTCTAATGGTGCTGCCAACTAATTACGAGGAAATCAGCTGTTTGGTGTGGTATATGTTTTGTTTTGTGACTGTCAAATTCAAAACAAATGCTTAAAACATTAATTTTATTGAGCGCGGCTAAAATATATAAGCGTCAACGTAAGAAAAACGTTTCGGTTGCTGAGAAGCATGCAGTTAATGTTCTTGTGAAGTCAAACCAAAATATTTTGTATAATAATAAAACATATACAATGCAAGTGTCGGCTTGAATCAGGTAATTGCCTAACGATGGTTTTAGCGATATTTATATCGGCCCTTTAACGAACGATAAATGTTATCCGGCACTCAGGCATCGGTTAAGTTTATCGCACGCTAAGCCCTAAACGAACATTGAGAAACTCAATTTTGACTAAACTTGGGATAGTTACGCTATCCGGACATTGAGAAATCGGCCCTAAATGTTAACATTTATTTTCAATGACATAAAAAAAGAGCACATGACAACAATGTTCTACCGCTAATGCGAATACAGAGTTGTCGATAATTTTTTATTCCATGAAAAATATATAAAAAACATTGTTAAATCATCATTTTATTGTTTATAAACCCATTGATATAACGCACTAGATCTATAAAAATATATATATGTTTTTAGCATGGTTTTTCATTAAATGTTAACATTTATTTTCAATGGCATTAAAAAGAGCACATGGCACCAATGTTCCATAGTGCAATAAAAGGAGTAGAGACAAATCACTTAAGCAACGTATGGCTAAGCCGTTGATGCTCAATGCGTAAGCAAGCTTTTCGTTCATTCTTGCAACGAGTCTTTAAGGAAGAAATCAATGTTTGGTTGGACCTTCTGTCATCAAGCTTTCGTTAACACTAGGCACCCCTTCAATTAATTGCGAGAAGTCTGTAAGAATTGCTACGTATTAAAATAAATATATGCAATAGTTTTAGTTCAATATATTACCTAGGCTATCGGCTATGGGATGGTAGCCCACAGTGTCCGACATGTTTAATACGCTGGTCACGCTCTCAAAATACTCTCACGAAGAAGGCGTGCCACCGGAAGGTCCCATCTTTGCACATTCAGCCCTATAAATACATTGATTTAAATAAGTAATTAACATAAGTTAATCAAAAGGGTGTCATTTTTTTTTTTTTTACTTGCCTGTATCTTTTCATAAGGTTATATAGCTTGTTTTTGGTTTCCACGTGCAATGCTCCATACTCTTTCATATTCTCCGCCATTTCCTTATAAATATGGGAGTTATTCCTGGCTCCCCTCAACCCATCAATATTCTCTTGCCAAAGATTTATTAGAGCTTTTGTGGCGGCAGTCAACCACAAAAGTTTTAACGTAGTTATTCGGCAGCATAAGGGTGCAATTTGAAGTAAACATTTTTGCGACCACTTTCGCCGCGTTCATTTTGATTTTTTTATACTTTATGCATACCCAAATGGAATCTCATTTATATAGGAGTTACTTGAATTTGTTAGCTTTCGAACAGTATATAAAGTATAATACTGCTACATATAAAGTTTTTGAATCCATAAGTAAATAAAGTTTTAAGCGCAATACATTTTTCATAATTTTTCATATGCGTGTTTTATGTGTACATGTATTAGCAATAAGTGCGAGCAGGCGCGATAGTGATAGCTAGGCGGATAGACTGTGCGTATAGTGCTGTTTCAGTTGCCCCTGCGCTGTGGTGTTTCAAGGCAAGCTAACGCACTATGGGCATTTTGCCAAAGAAACTGGCATTAATTAATAGCTCGGAAACCATGCAAGATATTTTGACTTGGTTTTTTGCCTTAGTTTTTGTTAGAACCAAAAGAAAATCATTTATATAAAATTGTCTTGTTACCGCCCCTTGTTTTGAACATATCAGGCCCAAATCTGGGAGTTAAGCTTGTTTATATAATACTACAATTTTTTTAAAATATCATCGAGATCGGCCAACTGTATAATTTTTACAAGAGATTTGCATAAACAAGTAGTTAATTTTAGGAAATGTTAAAATTTAATAAATAAATGTTTTTTTTGAAAAGAGCTCCATAGTGCAGAAGCAATCAATAACGGTAAAAGCTAGTGTGTGTTTATAAAAGAAGCAACCGCGCTTCATTTCTCATGTCATCTCAACTTATGACTTATGCTGATAAATGCAAACCAACTTAGGGCCGGTTTCTCAATGTCCAGTTAAAGTTTCAATTAGTTAATCTCGGCATAACTTTAATGCTCGTGCTAAATCAGTTTGGTTTTCTCAATGCAAAGTTAACCTTATTCGTTCAGATACTATTGCTCTAATGGTGCTGCCAACTAATTACGAGGAAATCAGCTGTTTGGTGTGGTATTTGTTTTGTTTTGTGACTGTCAAATTCAAAACAAATTCTTAAAACATTAATTTTATTGAGCGCGGCTAAAATATATAAGCGCCAACGTAAGAAAAACGTTTCGGTTGCTGAGAAGCATGCAGTTAATGTTCTTGTGAAGTCAAACCAAAATATTTTGTATAATAATAAAACATATATGTACAATGCAAGTGTCGGCTTGAATCAGGTAATTGCCTAACGATGGTTTTAGCGATATTTATATCGGCCCTTTAACAAACGATAAATGTTAGCCGGCACTCAGGCATCGGTTAAGTTTATCGCACGCTAAGCCCTAAACGAACATTGAGAAACTCAATTTTGACTAAACTTGGGATAGCTAACCGGACATTGAGAAATCGTGTTCTATAAACTCAATATGAACTTTGTGCAATTAAATAGCAAAACGTGATTACTGCATTATTATTTCTGTGTAATATGTTTGTTTATATTTTGGCAATAAGGTAGGGCGTTCATAATCAATAAAAAATGTTGTATATAATTTAATAAACTAGCACTTAAATCGACTTTTTTGTAAGTAATTAAGATAATTAAATTATACATTTGAGTTTTTTTATTGACTATTATTAAATATTTGTACAAGGGGTATTTTTGATTTGTGCATTTTGTGGGTCTCAGCTACGACAAGCCAGCACGTTGTTGTTTTGTTCAGTTTCCCTTTGCGTTCAGCGGCATGTCGATTAAAGGAGTGGCGGCGGGTCAGCGGACAGCAAGAACAGTAAAAAGTTGTTGGTACATATTGTATGAAAGTGCGTTTGAAACATATATTTTTGCTGTGCCTGCTTATCGAGGTTTTTATTATTTTTGATATATTTCCTTTTTCTGTGTCGGCGGCAAACGCGCGCTTACATTTGCAAAACCAATGCACTACTGAATACAATTTCGTAATTTGTGTACATCTACACTTTCTAACAGCCCTTGCTATACAATAATGCAAAGATGTACACAAATTACGAAAATGTATTCAGCGATGCATTTGTAAAGGTCAGTTGCCGAAAACTCGGAATAAAGTAAAGTAGAATAAAAAAAATTGACAGAGAAACTGGAGAAAGGCAAACTAAGTTCAATAAACTATTCTTTTTTTTCTTTTTTATGCTAATATATAACAATCAAACAGGTTCAAACGGCTGTTAACACATCGCTCGTGAGTTCTAACACTAATTAGTTCTTTTTATTTCCCACACTCACCAAAAGTTAATCCTCGTTGAATGCCTTCACGATGATTGCAGGTTGCATTTGGTTTTTATTTTTGTCAATCTATTATTATTTTTTCAATATGCGGGAAGATATGTATTTTAATATGACTAGTTTTCATTATCTTTTGCTCCCCTTTATTTCGGCTGGCAAATGTTTAGATCACTAGCGAATATGTAATTGCCGAACGAAGAGCATAGTACAGTTTGCCAATTGGAATTGTTTGAAAGCACTCACACCTGCACATAGCTACTATTGGTTATTGCATTGTTTCTTTTTTTATACTCGATATCGACAGATTCGATAACTTAAAATCGATAAATCCAACTATTTCACACGCCCATACAGATAGAACAACCTTATTTGGGGAGAAGATAGTTACTAACAACCCCCAAAACATTTCATCCAAAATGTCAGAGCCACGCCTACCTATTCCGCCCCAAGCCCACCCCAGTTGAATAACAGATATGCCTATATCTTCCACAGCCTTTAAGCTAAAGCCACCAAATTTGGTGCCAAGATAAGTGATGAAAAACCCCAAAATTTGCATGCTGCTCCCCACCCATACCGCGCCCAGCCAGGCTTCCACCATACATAACTAACTTTAAGCTAGAGTCACCAAATTTGGATAGCGATTGACATCAAACATAGATCTGGTGCAAAAATTTATATGCCAAGCCCCTCCCATAACTATTTTTTCTCGTAATTATTATTTTTTTTTATTTTAGTCATTATTAAGTTAAAATTGGTTAAACATAATATAACTTCTAACGAAACTTTTTTGTCACCCAGGGACCGTAACGGCTATAATTTGTATTGTAAACAATTTCGCGTGGCGTCCAAAGTTTTGCTGCAGATCTATTTATGATGATAATTGCTATCCTCATACCAAATTTCGTGACTCTAGCTCAAATATATTAAATTTTGGGGGAAAGGTGGCTGGGAGTGGTAAGGGGTCGCGTGGCTTCTAAAGTTTTGCTGCAGATCTATTTATGATGATAATTGCTATCTTCATACCAAATTTGGTGACTCTAGCTCAAAGTTAGTAGAATATAATGAAAGGGGGGCTGGGGGCTGGTATGGGGGGCGTGGCGTCCAAAGTTTTGCTGCAGATCTATTTATGATGTTAATTGTTATCCTCATACCAAATTTGGTGACTCTAGCTTAAAGTTAGTAGAATATGGTGGAAGGGGGGCTGGGGGCTGTATGGGTGGGTGGCGCCATCCACATATTTTAGGTTTCTTCATCACCTATCTTGGGACCAAATTTGGAGGCTCTAGCTCAAAAAATGAGGAAAATATAGGCGTTTTTGATTTCAAAATGAAGGGGGCTCGGAACGGGGGGCTGTAGCTCCAAAACTTTCATGCAGTTTTCTTGGGATCGTTAATAGCTATCTTCCTACCAAATTTGGTGACTCTAGCTTTAACGCTTTGGAAAATACACCCATTCCCGCTTTTAGTGAAGCGTTGGGGTGGTTTGGGGCAGCTTGGGCTGTATGGATTGGCGTGGCATCCAAAGTTTTTATGCATTTTGTTGGGGGCTATAATCACCTATTTTGGCACAAAATTTGGTGGCTCTAACTCAAAAACTGTAAAAGATATAAGCATTTCTGTTTTTAAGCTGCGGGGGGCTGGGGGCGGAATGGGTAGGTAGGGCACCAAAACTTTGATGCAGTTTTTGGGGGGTCGTTACCAGTTATCTACCTACCAAATTTGGTGACTTTAGCTCAAACACTATGGAAGATACACGCACTACCGTTTTTAGCGAAGCGTTGGGGTAGTTGAGGGCGGATAAGGTAGTATAGATGGGCGTGGCATCCAATTTTATGAATTTGGTTGGGGTTCGTCAACACTTATCTTGGCACCAAATTTGATGGCTCTAGCTCAAAAACTGTAGAAGATATGGTCATTTTTAGTGTTAAACTAAGTGGGAGCTGGGGGCGGAATGGGTGGCCGTGGCTCCAAAATTATTGATGTAGTTTTTTGGGGATTGATAGTAGCTATTTTTTCCCCAAATTTGGTAGTTTTAGCTGTAAGGCCTTGCGAAATAGCTGGATCTATCGCTTTTCCGTTATCGAGTTTATCGATTTGCCAGCCCCCTAGGTATCGTAGAACTCCAATCTTAACACTTTAGTTTACTATGCCATAGATAAAGACTTTTGCAAAGTTTCAAGTCTCTAGCTTGAAGGGTATGGAAAAAAGTTGCGTTCATACAGACGGACAGACGGTCAGACGGACAGACGGACAGACACCATGACGGACATTGCACAAACCCAATATACTCTTTACCTTCGGTATCGAGTATAATTATTTTGAATTATAAAATTTAATTTTTATGATAAAAATACAAAATAATTATTATATTTTGATCTTTATAATAATATTAAATCATAACTTTTATCAGTAACTTTTATTTTAAAAATTGAAAATAAGAATTACATTTCAATTTTTATAATAAAAATTGAAAATAAAAATTGAATTCAAATAACACTTAAACGGAGGGAGCTAGATTACATGTCGGTATATATATATATATAATATACGCATCAATACCTACAATTTTCTATGTACAAACGCATGTACAGCCATACATATGGACATAAATGCATGTTTACCCAATAGTCTAGGTTGGAACTAGCTTAGACCGCCTTATCAGCGGCTCAAGCGTTAGCGCAAAAAAGTTAATGAAGAAGAGTGAACAATTTGAAGATAAGCAAGAGACAATAACAGAAGTATCCAAAAGTATATTTACACCGATACAAAATATTTTGGTTTATTTTAAACGGTGCTGCAATAATATTAATTTTTGTTATGTTTTTTTTCTGAGTGCATATATATAAATATTTTCCAACCAAATTTTGTCTGCAGTTCTCATATTTTTTTCAACTCATAACTATTATTTGCGGTCCCTGTTGTCACCAATAGGCCCATATGCTGTTTCTTGCCATTAAACGCAAAACGCAAGACGCAACCCGTAGTGTGAACACCACATTAATCTGCTTTGATTTGATGGTAGGGATATTAAGCTTTCCGCTTTGCATACAGAGTGCACGCAAAAGCAAGAGAGAGAGAAAAAAAAGAAAGAGAAAGAGTGTAGATAGCCAACTACGAGCTACATCATCGGAACTTGGTAACAAATCATGAAGAACAATGTGCGCGCTGTCAAATTTTCTCAAACTCAGGCGTACAATGATGATTAATCTCATTCATGTTTCACATCTAGAACCCCTATAAGAGTCCGAAAGAAGTGGCAATAATGCAAAATTGCTTGATTTTGAGCTTTAACAGCACGTATTGACACTCTGATATTGGAACCCGTTTGTATTCTACTGTGAAGATCAGCAGTTGACGTTTTGATACCAAAAGCCATTTTGTAGTGCCGGCCAGCTAAAAGTAAACCAATGTTCAATCACCAAACGCAACGATGACATTGACAAACCACTTTTTGGAAAGAAAAAGTGCAGCCAAAGCACGTGCCCCTGAACCGCGCTCTCAGTGTGTATGCATTTGGATGCATGGACGTATGAGAGCGGAGAAAAAAGAAAGATGGTTGGGACAGTGGTAGTAAGTGTGTGTGCGAGTGTAGCTTAACAACCCTTTAGTTGGTTTGCTATAAAGCTGGCATTACTCTGAATGTATGCAGAAAAAGTGTCAATGAAGTGGCGAAACGCCCACTGTGGGACCTGGGAAATCGAGTCAAATTGAAACACATTAAGGTGCCAATCGGTAAAACACACATAATTCCAATATTTTTGATGTAGAATACGTCTCACCTTTCGGTAATGAGTGTGCTATCCAAGAAAGTTGTTGTTGTAATACGATTGCTTCACAAATTCGCTCATTGCTCATGAACCAATGAATAGATTTGCCTCAAATTAATTTTATTCAAACTGTATGTTAAACTATGTATATGTATATATGAAGTGATTACATTTTTTATTAAAAATATGAGACCAAAAACATGCACAAATTTGCTTCATATTGAAGTTTTTAAATTGCTCTAGCAATCTCAATAATCCATCAATTACTCTAATATTTTGGAATTTAAGTTGAAATGAGGTAAGCAAACTTGCCCACATTCAAGTTTTGATATTTTTGCCAAATATATAATTTTTCAAGGCAAAAAATCCGTGCAAAAATAGCTACTTTTATTTCAATTGCAAATTTGCAAATGGCTCAACAACCAACAATGAAACCAATTTAATTTTTCAACAGAAAATAGACTTGATTTCCTTTCGTTTGATATATATGCGGTCATGAGTGATAGCTTCAAAATGTTGATATTTCATTAAGATATTCGGGCATAATCAAATATTCATAGATAAATTCTTCTGTGCCAGGGGTGTAAATAAAACAAGTTCAACTTAAGCGTCAGTAAAAAAAAAAAAATTATATCACAATAAAATATATTCATCTCCAATTTAATAAATTCAGGAAATTTGCGTGCAAGTTTTCGAAACCATGTTTTATTGTTTTTGTTGCCGATTTAATTATGGTTTTGAACCAAAACAATTGATATGTCCGTGCAAAAAAATCATGCAAATTATCGGGAAATAAACTATCAATAGTTCTGACCATAAGTAAATTCGTCTTTACGGTGGCAGCCCTGATTTGTGCAACTTATGAACATCAACATAATTATTTAAAAAAACAACTTTAAAACACTGCCGCCTGTGAAAAAACTTACTTTAAACTATGTATATGTATATATGAAGTGATTATATTTTTTATTAAAAATATGAGACCAAAAACATGCACAATTTTGCTTCATAGTTTTTAAATTGCTCTAGCAATCTCAATAATCCATCAATTACTCTAATATTTTGGAATTAAAGTTGAAATGAGGTAAACAAACTTGCCCAAATTCAAGTTTTGATATTTTTGCCAAATATATAATTTTTCAAGGCAAAAAATCCGTGCAAAAATAGCTACTTTTATTTCAATTGCAAATTTGCAAATGGCTCAACAACCAACGATGAAACCAATTTAATTTTTCAACAGAAAATAGACTAGATTTCCTTTCGTTTGATATATATGCGGTCATGAGTGATAGCTTCAAAATGTTGATATTTCATTAAGATATTCGGGCATAATCAAATATTCATAGATAAATTCTTCTGTGCCAGGGGTGTAAATAAAACAAGTTCAACTTAAGCGTCAGTAAAAAAAAAAAAATTATATCACAATAAAATATATTCATCTCCAATTTAATAAATTCAGGAAATTTGCGTGCAAGTTTTCGAAACCATGTTTTATTGTTTTTGTTGCCGATTTAATTATGGTTTTGAACCAAAACAATTGATATGTCCGTGCAAAAAAATCATGCAAATTATCGGAAAATAAACTATCAATAGTTCTGACCATAAGTAAATTCGTCTTTACGATGGCAGCCCTGATTTGTGCAACTTATGAACATCAACATAATTATTTAAAAAAATAACTTTAAAACACTGCCGCCTGTGAAAAAACTTACTTTAAACTATGTATATGTATAGATGAAGTGACTACATTGTTTATTAAAAATATGAGACCAAAAACATTCACAATTTTGCTTCATATTGAAGTTTTTAAATTGCTCTAGCAATCTCAATAATCCATCAATTACTCTGATATTTTGGAATTTAAGTTGAAATGAGGTAAACAAACATGCCCACATTCAAGTTTTGATATTTTTGCCATATATATAATTTTTCAAGGCAAAAAATCAGTGCAAAATTCGCTACTTTTATTTCAATTGCAAATTTGCAAATTGCTAAAAAACCAACAATGAAACCGATTTAATTTTTTAATAGAAAACAGACTTGATTTCCTTTTCACCAAAAATTAATCCTCGTTGAATGCCTTCACGATGATTGCAGGTTGCATTTGGAATTGTTTGAAAGCACTCACACCTGCACATAGCTACTATTGGTTATTGCATTGTTTCTTTTTTTATACTCGATATCGACAGATTCGATAACTTAAAATCGATAAGTCCAACTATTTCACACGCCCATAAAGATAGAACAACCTTATTTGGGGAGAAGATAGTTACTAACAACCCCCAAAACATTTCATCCAAAATGTCAGAGCCACGCCTACCTATTCCGCCCCAAGCCCACCCCAGTTGAATAACAGATATGCCTATATCTTCCACAGCCTTTAAGCTAAAGCCACCAAATTTGGTGCCAAGAAAAATGATGAAAAACCCCAAAATTTGCATGCTGCTCCCCACCCATACCGCGCCCAGCCAGGCTTCCACCATACATAACTAACTTTAAGCTACAGTCACCAAATTTGGATAGCGATTGACATCAAACATAGATCTGGTGCAAAAATTTATATGCCAAGCCCCTCCCATAACTATTTTTTCTCGTAATTATTTTATTTTTTTTATTTTAGTCATTATTAAGTTAAAATTGGTTAAACATAATATAACTTCTAACGAAACTTTTTTGTCACCCAGGGACCGTAACGGCTATAATTTGTATTGTAAACAATTTCGCGTGGCATCCAAAGTTTTGCTGCAGATCTATTTATGATGATAATTGCTATCCTCATACCAAATTTCGTGACTCTAGCTCAAATATATTAAATTTTGGGGGAAAGGTGGCTGGGGGTGGTAAGGGGTCGCGTGGCATCCAAACTTTTGCTGCAGATCTATTTATGATGTCAATAGCTAGCTCAAAGTTAGTAGAATATGGTGGAAGGGTGGCTGGTGGCTGTTATTAGGTCGGGGGGGGGGGGGGGGGGTCGCGTGGCTTCTAAAGTTTTGCTGCAGATCTATTTATGATGATAATTGCTATCCTCATACCAAATTTGGTGACTCTAGCTCAAAGTTAGTAGACATTAATGAAAGGGGGGCTGGGGGCTGGTATGGGGGGCGTGGCGTCCAAAGTTTTGCTGCAGATCTATTTATGATGTTAATTGTTATCCTCATACCAAATTTGGTGACTCTAGCTTAAAGTTAGTAGAATATGGTGGAAGGGGGGCTGGGGGCGGTATGGGTGGGTGGCGCCATCCACATATTTTAGGTTTCTTCATCACCTATCTTGGGACCAAATTTGGCGGCTCTAGCTCAAAAAATGAGGAAAATATAGGCGTTTTTGATTTCAAAATGAAGGGGGCTCGGAACGGGGGGCTGTAGCTCCAAAACTTTCATGCAGTTTTTTGGGGATCGTTAATAGCTATCTTCCTACCAAATGTGGTGACTCTAGCTTTAACGCTTTGGAAAATACACCCATTCCCGCTTTTAGTGAAGCGTTGGGGCGGTTTGGGGCAGCTTGGGCTGTATGGATTGGCGTGGCATCCAAAGTTTTTATGCATTTTGTTGGGGGCTATAATCACCTATTTTGGCACAAAATTTGGTGGCTCTAACTCAAAAACTGTAAAAGATATAAGCATTTCTGTTTTTATACTGCGGGGGGCTGGGGGCGGAATGGGTAGGTAGGGCACCAAGACTTTGATGCAGTTTTTGGGGGGTCGTTACCAGTTATCTACCTACCAAATTTGGTGACTTTAGCTCAAACACTATGGAAGATACACGCACTACCGTTTTAAGCGAAGCGTTGGGGTAGTTGAGGGCGGATAAGGTAGTATAGATGGGCGTGGCATCCAATTTTATGAATTTGGTTGTTAAAGACGAGTTATTTTCCATTTATATTTTCTTAAAAAAAACGCAGCGAGTTTCGATGCGTACGGTAGGCCACTACAATTTATACTGACTCTCGGTCTTTCTTCTATCTCGCACCGAACCACACTCGGCGTCATTCTGACGCCGCGTTCTAACTGTTCTTGCAAAACTACCAAAGTGCATGAAAGAGGACAATGTAAAGATGATAAAATATTTCTTAGTATTTCGTATATCGCGGAATCTCAACATAATAGCAACAACAACATAACAGCACTGCTCGTAGCAGTCTGCTACTGCTGGAACATTCTAGCAAGCAATGACACTACACGGCCATTCTGACATTTACACGTCCTCGTGTACTCAACATTTGATGAAACATTCAATCCATCTTTTCCTTCATACCAATTATTAACATTTATTCTTGATATTAACATTTTCAATATAATTCAATGTTTCACTTATGCTAATTACAATAATTAAATAATCTTTTGCCAATACATAGATTTTCATTTCATTCGACCAAAATTTTAAACTTAATTCATTATTTCAACCATCGTCTCCCTTGGACGGATAACCATCGTCCCACTTGGACGGATAACCATTGTCTCACTTGGACGGATAACCATCGTCCCACTTGGACGGATAACCATCGTCTCACTTGGACGGATAACTTTCAGTCTCCTCTTGACCCTTTTGCGAGCTTGAATCTTCATAGTAAATGTCCAATTCTTGGGGAACACTTCCCTCTGGAAGTTTTCTAATGTCGTAATGACAATATTTATATAGTCGTTTGCTTGATAACGACTTCAACGTATACCTATCACCATCTAGGACTTCAACTACCAAAAACGGTCCCTTAAATTTTGGGTCTAGTTTAGTTTGGTGTCGCTCCTCGTTTTTAAGAAGGACATAATCACCAACACTGTGTCTTACAACGACGGCCTTGGATTTATCAAATCGATTTTTATTGAAAGAGGCTAAGGATTTCATAACGCTTCTGGCTCGAGCCCTTGTGGAGTCTAAGTCTACTTCTAACTCCGTGTCCAATGGAGGAACTAGTCTAAGAGGTCGAGTTTCTTTTCCTATTAACATCTCTAACGGACTTGCATCAGTTGCTTGATTAGTAGTGCAGTTCAACGCCAGCTGCACCTCGCCAAGAGCCTCCTGCCAGGATCTTTGGCTTGATTCAACTGCAGTTAACAGATATTTGAGCGTACTCATTAGGCGCTCAACTTGCCCATTAGCCCGACTTGCCCCAGTTGCAATTAAATGAAGCTTAATGCTGTTTGAACAGCAAAATTCTGAGAACTGTGCACTTGAAAAACATCTACCCTGGTCAGCTATAATGCGTGTTGGTACACCGAACAAGGAAATGGAAGACTTCATGGCCTTGATACAGCTTTCTGTATCTATCTTGAGACTGTGATATAGGTATACGAACTTTGTGAAACCGTCGATTTGAACAATGATATATTCCTTTAAATCGCTTTTGCCACTCAATTTACCAGTAATGTCCACATGCACAGTGTGCCACGGAATGCTGACCTTTGGGATAGGATACAGCTCTGCTTGAACTTTACCAGAATGTGACTTGGCTGTCCTACATGTTATACAATGGTTAACAAATCTACAAACATATTTGTTCATTTTGTCAAACCAGTAGTACTGATAGACCTTGTCAAGTGTCTTTTGCCACCCTAGGTGCATGACCGACTCATGTACCTGATTCACTACTGACCATCTGAAATTTCGGGGCACAACTGGCAAACATCGTGTTTTACCGTTTTTCTGTATTTTACGAAACAGCATTCCTTTTCTTAAATCATATGTTTTGATTATATTGTTTTGCAACTCGTTAGAATTCAGCTTGTTTACAATCTCGACAATATCGGGATCCAGTTGCTGTTCGGCTAACAGCCAATTACTTGATATTTCCGCTATGTTTATTCGTTTTTCGGGTATTTTATCCAAACCAACTGTGGTTTCGGAGGAACTGGGTTTCTGGATAAAAAATCTACGAGGGCCATACGTTTCCCTTCTCTATATTGAATTTCAAAATTAAAAGATTGTAAATAAGACCACCAACGGTGAACTCTAGGAGTAAGATCTATTTTAGTGCGTGACGCCTTTAATGAGTTACAATCAGTATAAATCACAAATTCTCTTCCATATAAATAATGCCGAAAATGTTTTACTGATGCAACTACTGCTAAAGTTTCTAGTTCATAGGAGTGGTACCTAGACTCAGCGGCGGAAGTTGTTTTGCTAAAATATTCTACAACGTGAAGTTTATTGTTAATTCGATGCAAAAGCATAGCACCAAATCCGATTGAGCTAGCGTCAGTGTGCAGTTCTATAGGGAATTGTGGGTCACATATTACTAAAACTGGTTTATTTGTAAGGATAGTCACAATTTTCTTTCGAATACTTTCTAGCTCTGCATTCCAAGCAAAACTTTCCTTTCCTGATGTCAGAGCGTACAATGGCTTCATAACTTGGGAAAAGTCGGGTACAAACTTGCGGAAATAGGATGCCAGACCGAGAAACTGTCGCACACCAAAAACTGTTTGTGGCGGTGGCAAAGATATCAACGCAGTAATTTTTCGCGAGTTTGGTCGAACTTCTCCTGCGCTCACCTCGTACCCCAAATACTGAACAACTGTTTTGAGAAAACTACATTTGTTGACATTAAGAATAAATCCAGCTACTGTGAGGATGTCTAGCAATATTTTTAATCTTTCCAAGCCTGACTCAATTGTAGGTGACACAATCATAATGTCGTCCATATAGACAATCACATATGAAAAGGCTAGGTCACCCAAAGCTCTCATAACTGCGCGTTGAATAACAGATGGCGCATTTTTGAGTCCAAACGGCATAGTTAAAAATTCGTATTGGCCATCCGGAGTCACAAATGCAGTATATTCTACGGAATCAGCGTGAATTGGAATCTGGTGAAAGCCACTTGCCATGTCGAGACAGGTGAGGTAATTGGAGCCACGCAACCTAGCAATTTGGTCATTTTACTGACCCCCAAAAATCGCAACAAAGTTTTGGAGCCACGCCCCCCATTCCCCACCCTTCAATCTGAAATTAGAAATGCCTATATCTTCCATAGTTTTTGAGCTAGAGCCACCAAATTCGGTGCCTAGATAGGTGATGATGACTCCCAAAAAATGCATACAAACTTTGGATCCATCTATACTGCCCTAGCCGCTCCAAACTGCCCCAACGCGTCACTAAAAACGGGAATGCGTGTATATTTCATAGTGTGTAAGCTTGAGTCACAAAATTTGGTAGGAAGATAACAATTAATGACCCCCAAAAAACTGCATCCAAGCTTTGGAGCCATGCCACGCCGTTCTCCAGCCCCCTGCGTTTTGAAATCAAAAACGCCTCTGTCTTCCACAGCTTTTTAGCTAGAGCCACCAAATTTGGTGATGAAGAACCCATAAAATTTGAATGCCGCCCCCCACCAATACCGCCTCAGCCCCCCTATTTCGCACGCCCTTAAAGCTAGAACTACCAAAATTGGGGAGAAGATAGTTACTAACAACCCACAAAATTTTGCATCAAAAATTTTGGAGACACGCCCACCCATTCCACCCCCAGCCCCCCCGCAGTTTAAAGACTTAAAATCCTATATATTCCACAGTTTTAGAGCAAGAGCTATCAAATTTCATGCTTACATAGGTGACGACGACCCTCAACCAAATTAATAATAAAACTTTAGATTCCACGCCTATCCGTATTGCCCTAGCCGCCCCAAACCACTCCAACGCTTCGCTAAAAACGGTATTGCGTAAATCTTCCAAAGTGTTTAGCTAGAGTCACCAAACTTGGTAGAAAGAAAACTGTTACTGACCCCCAAAAACCGCACCAAAATTTTGGAGCCCCGCTCACCCATTCCGCCCCCAGCCCCTTCGCTGTTTTTAAACAGCAATGCCTATATCTTCCATAGTTTTTGAGCTAGAGCCACCAAATTCGGTGCCAAGATAGGTGATGATGACTCCCAAAAAAATGCATAAAAACTTTGGATGCCACACCCATCCATACTGCACTAGCCGCCCCAAACTGCCCCAACGCTTCACTAAAAACGTGAATGCGTGCATCTTTCATAGTGTGTAAGCTTGAGTCACAAAATTTGGTAGGAAGATAACAGTTAATGACCCCCAAAAAACTGCATCCAAGCTTTGGAGCCATGCCACCCCGTTCTCCAGGCCCCTACGTTTTGAAATCAAAAACGGCTATGTCTTCCACAGCTTTTGAGCTAGAGCCACCAAATTTGGTGCCAGGATTGGTGATGAAGAACCCAAAAAATTCGAATGCCGCCCCCCACCCATACCGCCCCAGCCCACCTTCCACCATATTCTACTAACTTTAAGCTACAGTCACCAAATTTGGTATGAGGATAGCAATTGACATCATACATACCCAGTTCGACTCTCGCTTTCCTTCAACATGGACGTGTTTCTAACTACCCTTAACAATTAACCACAGTAAAAACAAAAATAACCACAACAACACTTAACTTAACTCACCCACAACAAACAAAACCAAATCTAAGTAGATCCAGCACAGCCACCACATCGCTACTGGTGCAAAAGCACCCGATCACGATGAACGAGCCGCCGGACCGTAGAAGTCAACCAGCCAATGACCAAATCATGTTCGACAAAACAAAGCACCTTCAATCATCATCCATCGGACCCAAATACCTTTTTATGACACGTAAGGATAGCACTGATAACTTAACAAACGTATCACCCTTCCTAATAAAAAATATGATGGACAACGTTTGCTCCAGCGAGCTTGAAACCTGCAAAAATCTCCGAAATGGAACATTCCTATTAAAAAAAAAAATTACAGCCAAGCAACAAAACTTATTCAACTATGCTCACTGAGCAAAGAAATACAAATTGAAATAACCGAACACAACTCTCTCAACTCCACGAAGGCAGTAATGTACTCCAATGACCTCAGAGGAATAGCAGAAGAAGAAATCCTAAGAGAACTCAGGCGACAAAATGTGAACGAGCTAAAGAAAATATTGAAAAAGCAAAACGCCAACATGATCGAAACTGGACTGATCATACTGACCTTCGCATCCCCTTCACCACCCGAGACCATCAATATAGGATATTTTTTTTTGTTTCGTTCAGTATCTTCTGTACATAGCCTAATGGGTAGCTTAAAAAGTAAAGTGGAATCGTATTATAATGCCTTAACAATAATAAAACTAGGTATTAAATAGGATTAGGATACCCTGCGAGTAGGGAGATCACTGGGATGGGTTCTCTTCAGACGTCGGAGTGAGATAGGTTCAGCGAGATCATTCGCCAAAGGATTTGGGTGGGCCACAAGCCTGTCGGCTAATCGGCTGCTGTGGAAGTTGATTTGGTCCACAAATGACACAATTTTCAGGTCCCTCTCAATGACACGGTATGTCACGTACCAGGGAAGCCCAGATGCATGACGTGCAGCTCGCGATTGGACTACTCTAAGTCTGTTAAGCTGGCTTTTAGCAGCAGTTCACCACACTTGGACAGCGTAGGTCCAAGTTGGGGCTAAAATGGCTTTTATCAAAAGAGCCTTAGTTGCCATTTGAAGCTTTTTTGAATGAAAGAGCCAGTTGAGCTTTTTTAGTTTACCTAAACATTTAGGTTTTACTGCCGTAACGTGGGCTCTCCAAGTCAGTTTCCGATCCAGATAGACTCCAAGGTAGCAGTGGGATGTGACGCTGTTAAAAGCATTGCCTTCAAAAGTAAGACCTGTGCAAGTTCCGTGCCGCAAAGAAAAAGTCACACACGCTGATTTAGAGCAGTTAATGGCTATATTCCATTTGGCAATCCATCGCTCAATTGCATGCAGCCATTCCTGGACCGCGTTGGAGGCAGTTTGCAGTGATGAGTGAGACGCGAGCATAGCGGTGTCATCGGCGTAAGTGGCCAGGAGCAGCTGAGCCGGGGAGGCTTCATCGCTGTTGTTGACGGGTAATGGGATATCTGCGGTGTACAGAGTGTACAAGAATGGTCCAAGCACACTTCCCTGTGGAACGCCTGCATGTCTGCATCTGTTCCAGGCAGGACTGAGAATCTCGTACTGCAACGTCAAAGGTCCGATCAGTGATAAAGGATTTCAGGATGGCGTAATGGGGTGCAGGGAGGAGACCTTTCATCTTGTATAAAAGACCCTTATGCCACGCCCTATCAAACTCTTGTTTCACGTCTAAAAATACACCTACAGTGTATAGCTTATGCTCAAAGCCGTATGTCACCTGATTAAAGATGCGATTGATTTGTTCAGGGCAACCATGGGACTTTCTGCAGCCAAATTGGTGTTGTGGAACGAAGTCTACTACCTGTGGCACTCCCATGAAACGAGCTAGCAAAATACGCTCAAAAACCTTTGAGAAGGTTGAAAGCAGGCTGATTGATAAAAAACAAAATAATCTGCTTATATCATTTACAAGACCAACCAAGGCTCCCGGGCCACCTAATCTCGAAGATAACCGCTGTGCTAGTCTAAGCGGTAGCCCCAAAACCAGAAAAAAAGACAATACAGTAAACTTTCTGAAGAGTACCAAGATCTTCCAGTGCCCGTTCAACAAAACCCGAAGTTAATGAAAGTTTCCTCTAAAAATACTGACATGAAAATCGCCGACTTCTCATGCTTTGCCGTAGACTGCGCCTTCCACATGGTACCATCTACGCTCCATACCTGATCAACATCCCCGAAGTGGAAATAGTTGCCGAACTGAAACTCCAAAATGTGCACTCTGTCTTTAAGTTCACCCAGCTAATCGACAGCACAGCTAAGGCCACGGGCGTTATACTTGTAACCTATGATCTCTACACCTTACCGATTAAATTGGACATCGCCTGGCACACTGTCAAAGTGCGGGAGTACTTCCCTAACCCAATGCGATGCAAAAACTGCCAATTATTAGGCCACAAAGCGAAACATTGCAAAAATCCCCCCATGTGCGTCACCTGCAATCTCACCCCACATACACCCGAGCTCTGCACCCGTAAGTACTGCGCCAACTGCAACGGCAACCACACCGCCTACTCTCCATCATGCCAAAAATAGCAGCAGCACAGAGAAATGTTTTATGAGAGAAGCCAGAATAATAATAAAACAACAAATAACCAACAACGCAATCAACGCACCATCAACATTTGCAGCGATCGCTGCTAATCTATCAACATCGCCTCCCAAGGCAAATGCATCAACAACATCAACAGAAACACCAAAAAGCAATGACAAAAACTTTCTCCCACCGCTGCCCCCGTAGCCCCTGTCCCTCACCTTTATCAGCAGTTTTTACTGCTCTCCGCTCCAGCGCTCACAATGTTGAGCTGGTGCACTCACACCCAAATTTAACATCACCACGCACATCTTCTGCTGCTTTTTTAGCAGCACAAGAACACTCAACGAAAAGAAAATCAAACAAAAAAAATAGCTCAACACACACCGCAGTTATGTCTCGGATCTTACAAGCAATTCTGACAACTCAAAACAGTGAATGGATGATTCTTGATTTGTTATCAAGACTCTCTATGGTACTCATTTCTTTGCAAACATATAACATCCAATAAAACTCAATAAACATGTACTTATACTTTTTACACTGGAATATAAATGGTATATTTAATAACCATAACGAACTTGCACTGCTCATAAGAGATCACTCCCCAGATGTTCTTTGTTTGCAAGAAACTAACCTACCACATAATTTTAATACATTTATTTGCCCTAAGGCATATGCCGGATATTTTTACAATCACCCCCATAACACATCGGCCAAACAAGGTGTAGGTGTACTCATTAAACGCACTATCCCACACTCCAACAAAATCAATAAAGCAAACATACTTTGCTCTACACTACAACTAAATCTAGATAACCCAATATACATTATAAGCGCATATATTCCCCCCTCTGAAAACTTTTCAAGTCGTGTTTTATCAAACATAATAAGCCAAGTTGCCGATCCACTTAAGCTACTCAGTGATCTTAACTCCTGGAGCAACTAATGGGGATCTCATCAAGCAAACTCCCGCGGCAAAAAATTAGCATGGGCAATCAGCGACCATAACCTAATAGTATGAAAAGATGGCTCACCCACTCACCTTTCCACACATAATACTTTCACAAACGTCGACATCTCACTAATTTCGCCAATAATTTCCCATAGATGCGAGTGGTCAATTGCCAAAAACCTTCACGGTAGTGATCATTACCCAATTTTTCTAAACCGCTTTTATCAATTTAACCGTGACTCCACTCTCCCATTACCCAAGATTAAGACCGGTATCGCTAATTGGGAACTCTTCAAATACAAATGCATTGAAAACTCACAAAATTGGTCTGTTGGGGGCCTGAATCACAGAGACTTCCAACTTTTGGATGGGCTGTAACGACTCACATCAAAAAATTTCAGCCCCCATATCATCCTGCAGTTAGACGCTCAATCAAAGCTTTCCCATGTCGCCCACCGCTTGCATCCTAGCAGAATCCGGATTTCTTTCAATCTCGAATAGGCCTTTTAAAAATACAATGTATCTCATCCCGAAGCTGTTCACTACCAGCAATCGAATTCTTGCAAACGAAACAAAAAAGAAAATATAGGTGCCCATCCACCCTCCGGCGGTGTGCCGGGTACTGTATAGAACTTGGCTTGCCTATACCCAACAACAAACCCCTCAATATATACCCACCTTGGTCACGCCTTCATCCTAACATCAACATGAAACTCTATGACGCATCCAAAAATTCCACATCAAGCTCCGTATACCATTCCCGGTTCTTAGAAGAAAAAGATCAGCTCGGCGAAAAACGCTGGCTATACACGTATAGCTCAAAAACTGTTGTAAATTGATCGCCGGAGGTCTGCTTACATACTTCAACTCCATCTTTGCCACCGAGGCACTTGGCATATTAAAAGCCTGCCAATTTGGCGTGAATAATGCAGAAGCCTTCGTTATCTGTACGGACAGCCTATCAGCTTTGTTAGCTACCCCCAACCCGGACCACAGCGACCCAACAATCCGAGAAATTCAAAAACTTACCTCCAAAAACAACAAAAAAATCACGCTACTCTGGGCCCACAGCCACAAAGGAATCCCAGGAAACGAAAACGCCGATGAAGCTGCTAGCCAAATGTGTAATACACCCACATTCCGGTTTGAGCCAACGAATGCCAAGGACATAAAAAAGCTTATCACTACACACACAAATATAAAGGAATCTGAACAATGGGCTCGGTTCCATCACAGATACGCTGCAATCAATTCAACTTGCAGCAAATTCTCACTGCCTGTATCAGTTCAAAGGCGATCTGGTAGCGTATTCACTCGCCTACGGATTGGCCATACAAAACTAATCCCCACGTACACCTCCTGAAGGGAACCACCTGGCCTGCCTGCCCCCTCTGTGGGGAAAACTTGAATGTTGACCACCTACTCGACGCATGTTTGGCCCTTGATAGCATAAGGGCACATATTTTTAGTTCCCAGCTCCCCGCTTTCCTCCTAAAAGATCCTTCAGTAGCGAACATAAAGAAATTGCACAACTTTGTAAATGGAGCAAAACTTAAAATTTAGAGGATTAACATACTATTATTACTTTCAAATACAAACTTATATAAACTAGTTATAAAACACTTTATTGTACATATGTATTTAACCTCGAGTCGAAGGCCTAAGCAGCTAGCACTCACTAAGCTTATATTTAATATGAATTTAGTTTTAAACCTAATTTGTTAAAATAAAAATAAAAAAATTCCTTTACAAAACACAATAATAATATGAGAAAGTTTTAGAGCTAAAGCCATCAAATTTTATGCTCACATAGGTGACGACGACCCTCAACCAAATTAATAATACAACTTTGGATGCCACGCCTATCCACATTGCCCTAGCCGCCCCAAACTGCCCCAACGCTTCACTAAAAACGTGAATGCGTGTATCTTTCATAGTGTGTAAGCTTGAGTCACAAAAATTGTTAGCATGATAACAGTTAATGACCCCCAAAAAACTGCATCCAAGCTTTGGAGCCATGCCACCCCGTTCTCCAGGCCCCTGCGTTTTGAAATCAAAAACGCCTATATCTTCCACAGCTTTTGAGCTAGAGCCACCAAATTTGGTGCCAGGATTGCTGATGAAGAACCCAAAAAACCCACCTTCCACCATATTCTACTAACTTTGAGCTACAGTCACCAAATTTGGTATGAGGATAGCAATTGACATCATACATACCCAGTTCGACTCTCGCTTTCGTTCAACATGGACGTGTTTCTAACTACCCTTAACAATTAACCACAGTAAAAACAAAAATAACCACAACAACACTTAACTTAACTCACCCACAACAAACAAAACCAAATCTAAGTAGATCCAGCACAGCCACCACATCGCTACTGGTGCAAAAGCACCCGATCACGATGAACGAGCCGCCGGACCGTAGAAGTCAACCAGCCAATGACCAAATCATGTTCGACAAAACAAAGCACCTCCAATCATCATCCATCGGACCCAAATACCTTGTTATGACACGTAAGGATAGCACTGATAACTTAACAAACGTATCACCCTTCCTAATAAAAAAAGTGATCTACAACGTTTGCTCCAGCGAGCTTGAAACCTGCAAAAACTCCGAAATGGAACATTCCTATTAAAAAAAAAAATTACAGCCAAGCAACAAAACTAATTCAACTATGCTCACTGAGCAAAGAAATACAAATTGAAATAACCGAACACAACTCTCTCAACTCCACGAAGGCAGTAATGTACTCCAATGACCTCAGAGGAATAGCAGAAGAAGAAATCCTAAGAGAACTCAGGCGACAAAATGTGAACGGGCTAAAGAAAATATTGAAAAAGCAAAACGCCAACATGATCGAAACTGGACTGATCATACTGACCTTCGCATCCCCTACACCACCCGAGACCATCAATATAGGATATTTTTTTTTGTTTCTAATTTCAATTTATTATATGTCAAAAGGAATCGTTCAGTATCTTCTGTACATAACCTAATGGGTAGCTTAAAAAGTAAAGTGGAATCGTATTATAATGCCTTAACAATAATAAAACTAGGTATTAAATAGGATTAGGATACCCTGCGAGTAGGGAGATCACTGGTATGGGTTCTCTTCAGACGTCGGAGTGAGATAGGTTCAGCGAGATCATTCGCCAAAGGATTTGGGTGGGCCACAAGCCTGTCGGCTAATCGGCTGCTGTGGAAGTTGATTTGGTCCACAAATGACACAATTTTCAGGTCCCTCTCAATGACACGGTATGTCACGTACCAGGGAAGCCCAGATGCATGACGTGCAGCTCGCGATTGGACTACTCTAAGTCTGTTAAGCTGGCTTTTAGCAGCAGTTCACCACACTTGGACAGCGTAGGTCCAAGTTGGGGCTAAAATGGCTTTTATCAAAAGAGCCTTAGTTGCCATTTGAAGCTTTTTTGAATGAAAGAGCCAGTTGAGCTTTTTAAGTTTACCTAAACATTTACGTTTTACTGCCGTAACGTGGGCTCTCCAAGGCAGTTTTCGATCCAGATGGACTCCAAGGAAGCAGTGGGATGTGACGCTGTTAAAAGCATTACCTTCAAAAGTAAGACCTGTGCAAGTTCCGTGCCGCAAAGAAAAAGTCACACACGCTGATTTAGAGCAGTTAATGGCTATATTCCATTTGGCAATCCATCGCTCAATTGCATGCAGCCATTCCTGGACCGCGTTGGAGGCAGTTTGCAGTGATGAGTGAGACGCGAGCATAGCGGTGTCATCGGCGTAAGTGGCCAGGAGCAGCTGAGCCGGGGAGGCTTCATCGCTGTTGTTGACGGGTAATGGGATATCTGCGGTGTACAGAGTGTACAAGAATGGTTCAAGCACACTTCCCTGTGGAACGCCTGCATGTCTGCATCTGTTCCAGGCAGGACTGAGAATCTCGTACTGCAACGTCAAAGGTCCGATCAGTGATAAAGGATTTCAGGATGGCGTAATGGGGTGCAGGGAGGAGACCTTTCATCTTGTATAAAAGACCCTTATGCCACGCCCTATCAAACTCTTGTTTCACGTCTAAAAATACACCTACAGTGTATAGCTTATGCTCAAAGCCGTATGTCACCTGATTAAAGATGCGATTGATTTGTTCAGGGCAACCATGGGACTTTCTGCAGCCAAATTGGTGTTGTGGAACGAAGTCTACTACCTGTGGCAGTCCCATGAAACGAGCTAGCAAAATACGCTCAAAAACCTTTGAGAAGGTTGAAAGCAGGCTGATTGATAAAAAACAAAATAATCTGCTTATATCATTTACAAGACCAACCAAGGCTCCCGGGCCACCTAATCTCGAAGATAACCGCTGTGCTAGTCTAAGCGGTAGCCCCAAAACCAGAAAAAAAGACAATACAGTAAACTTTCTGAAGAGTACCTAGATCTACCAGTGCCCGGTAGCGGTACAAAACCCGAAATTAATAAAAGTTTCCTCTAAAAATACTGACATGAAAATCGCCGACTTCTCATGCTTTGCCGTAGACCGCGCCTTCTACATGGTCAGTAAAGACATCATCAAAATCAACCCACTACAAGATGGTAACCTCCTGATGTTAGTAAAAAACAAGCAAACGGCAGACACATTCCTTAACACCAAAAAACTTCCAGGCATATGCGATAACAAATGCAGCCTCCACGACTCTCTAAACTTCGTAAAAGGTACCATCTACGCTCCATACCTGATCAACATCCCCGAAGTGGAAATAGTTGCCGAACTGAAACTCCAAAATGTGCACTCTGTCTTAAAGTTCACCCAGCTAATCGACAGCACAGCTAAGGCCACGGGCGTTATACTTGTAACCTATGATCTCTACACCTTACCGATTAAATTGGACATCGCCTGGCACACTGTCAAAGTACGGGAGTACTTCCCTAACCCAATGCTATGCAAAAACTGCCAATTATTAGGCCACAAAGCGAAACATTGCAAAAATCCCCCCATGTGCGTCACCTGCAATCACACCCCACATGCACCCGAGCTCTGCACCCGTAAGCACTGCGCCAACTGCAACGGCAACCACACCGCCTACTCTCCATCATGCCAAAAATACCAGCAGCACAGAGAAATGTTTTATGAGAGAAGCCAGAATAATAATAAAACAACAAATAACCAACAACGCAATCAACGCACCATCAACATTTGCAGCGATCGCTGCTAATCTATCAACATCGCCTCCCAAGGAAAATGCATCAACAACATCAACAGAAACACCAAAAAGCAATGACAAAAACTTTCTCCCACCGCTGCCCCCGTAGCCCCTGTCCCTCACCTTTATCAGCAGTTTTTACTGCTCTCCGCTCCAGCGCTCACAATGTTGAGCTGGTGCACTCACACCCAAATTTAACATCACCACGCACATCTTCTGCTGCTTTTTTAGCAGCACAAGAACACTCAACGAAAAGAAAATCAAACAAAAAAAATAGCTCAACACACACCGCAGTTATGTCTCGGATCTTACAAGCAATTCTGACAACTCAAAACAGTGAATGGATGATTCTTGATTTGTTATCAAGACTCTCTATGGTACTCATTTCTTTGCAAACATATAACATCCAATAAAACTCAATAAACATGAACTTAAACTTTTTACAATGGAATATAAACGGTATATTTAATAACCATAATAACTTGCACTGCTCTTAAGAGCCATTCCCCAGATGTTCTTTGTTTGCAAGAAACTAACCTACCACATAATTTGAATACATTTATTTGCCCTAAGGCATATGCCGGATATTTTTACAATCACCCCCATAACACATCGGCCAAACAAGGTGTAGGTGTACTCATTAAACGCACTATCCCACACTCCAACAAAATCAATAAAGCAAACATACTTTGCTCTACACTACAACTAAATCTAGATAACCCAATATACATTATAAACGCATATATTCCCCCCTCTGAAAACTTTTCAAGTCGTGTTTTATCAAACATAATAAGCCAAGTTGCCGATCCACTTAAGCTACTCGGTGATCTTAACTCCTGGAGCACCTTATGGGGATCTCATCAAGCAAGCTCCCGCGGCAAAAAATTAGCATTTGCAATCAGCGACCATAACCTAATAGTCTGAAAAGATGGCTCACCCACTCACCTTTCCACACATAATACTTTCACAAACGTCGACATCTCACTAATTTCGCCAATAATTTCCCATAGATGCGAGTGGTCAATTGCCAAAAACCTTCACGGTAGTGATCATTACCCAATTTTTCTAAAACTCTTTTATCAATTTAACCGTGACTCCACTCTCCCATTACCCAAGATTAAGACCGGTATCGCTAATTGGGAACTCTTCAAATACAAATGCATTGAAAACTCACAAAATTGGTCTGTTGGGGGCCTGATGGGCTGTAACGA
Source organism: Scaptomyza polygonia (assembly GCA_035044585.1). Taxonomy (NCBI): domain Eukaryota; kingdom Metazoa; phylum Arthropoda; class Insecta; order Diptera; family Drosophilidae; genus Scaptomyza; species Scaptomyza polygonia. The sequence goes on from JAWNNU010002178.1 coordinate 90,176, forward strand.
CTCACATCAAAAAATTTCAGCCCCCATATCATCCTGCAGTTAGACGCTCAATCAAAGCTTTCCCATGTCGCCCACCGCTTGCATCCTAGCAGAATCCGGATTTCTTTCAATCTCGAATAGGCTTTTTAAAAATACAATGGATCTCATCCCGAAGCTGTTCACTACCAGCAATCGAATTCTTGCAAACGAAACAAAAAAGAAAATATAGGTGCCCATCCACCCTCCGGCGGTGTGCCGGGTACTGTATAGAACTTGGCTTGCCTATACCCAACAACAAACCCCTCAATATAGACCCACCTTGGTCACGCCTTCATCCTAACATCAACATGAAACTCTATGACGCATCCAAAAATTCCACATCAAGCTCCGTATACCATTCCCGGTTCTTAGAAGAAAAAGATCAGCTCGGCGAAAAACGCTGGCTATACACGTATAGCTCAAAAACTGTTGAATCTACCTCATTTGCCGTAGTTGACCGAAATAATAAATTGATCGCCGGAGGTCTGCTTCCATACTTCAACTCCATCTTTGCCACCGAGGCACTTGGCATATTTGGCGTGAATAATGCAGAAGCCTTCGTTATCTGTACGGACAGCCTATCAGCTTTGTTAGCTACCCCCAACCCGGACCACAGCGACCCAACAATCCGGGAAATTCAAAAACTTACCTCCAAAAACAACAAAAAAATCACGCTACTCTGGGCCCACAGCCACAAAGGAATCCCAGGAAACGAAAACGCCGATGAAGCTGCTAGCCAAATGTGTAATACACCCACATTCCGGTTTGAGCCAACGAATGCCAAGGACATAAAAAAGCTTATCACGACACACACAAATATAAAGGAATCTGAACAATGGGCTCGGTTCCATCACAGATACGCTGCAATCAATCCAACTTGCAGCAAATTCTCACTGCCTGTATCAGTTTAAAGGCGATCTGGTAGCGTATTCACTCGCCAACGGATTGGCCATACAAAACTAATCCCCACGTACACCTCCTGAAGGGAACCACCTGGCCTGCCTGCCCCCTCTGTGGGGAAAACTTGAATGTTGACCACCTACTCGACGCATGTTTGGCCCTTGATAGCATAAGGGCACATATTTTTAGTTCCCAGCTCCCCGCTTTCCTCCTAAAAGATCCTTCAGTAGCGAACATAAAGAAATTGCACAACTTTGTAAATGGAGCAAAACTTAAAATTTAGAGGATTAACATACTATTATTACTTTCAAATACAAACTTATATAAACTAGTTATAAAACACTTTATTGTACATATGTATTTAACCTCGAGTCGAAGGCCTAAGCAGCTAGCACTCACTAAGCTTATATTTAATATGAATTTAGTTATAAACCTAATTTGTTAAAATAAAAATAAAAAAATTCCTTTACAAAACACAATAATAATATGAGAAAGTTTTAGAGCTAAAGCCATCAAATTTTATGCTCACATAGGTGACGACGACCCTCAACCAAATTAATAATACAACTTTGGATGCCACGCCTATCCATATTGCCCTAGCCGCCCCAAACCACCTCAACGCTTCGCTAAAAACGGTATTGCGTATATCTTCCAAAGTGTTTAAGCTAGAGTCACCAAACTTGGTAGGAAGATAACTGTTACTGACCCCCAAAAACCGCAACAAAGTTTTGGAGCCACGCCCCCCATTCCCCAGCCAACCTTCAATCTGAAATTAGAAATGCCTATATCTTCCATAGTTTTTGAGCTATAGCCACCAAATTCGGTGCAAAGATAGGTGATGATGACTCCCAAAAAAATTCATAAGAACTTTAGATGCCACACCCATCCATACTGCCCTAGCCGCCCCAAACTGCCCCAACGCTTCACTAAAAACGTGAATGCGTGTATCTTTCATAGTGTGTAAGCTTGAGTCACAAAAATTGTTAGCATGATAACAGTTAATGACCCCCAAAAAACTGCATCCAAGCTTTGGAGCCATGCCACCCCGTTCTCCAGGCCCCTGCGTTTTGAAATCAAAAACGCCTATATCTTCCACAGCTTTTGAGCTAGAGCCACCAAATTTGGTGCCAGGATTGCTGATGAAGAACCCAAAAAATTTGAATGCTGCCCCCCACCCATACCGCCCCAGCCCACCTTCCACCATATTCTACTAACTTTGAGCTACAGTCACCAAATTTGGTATGAGGATAGCAATTGACATCATACATACCCAGTTCGACTCTGGCTTTCGTTCAACATGGACGTGTTTCTAACTACCCTTAACAATTAACCACAGTAAAAACAAAAATAACCACAACAACACTTAACTTAACTCACCCACAACAAACAAAACCAAATCTAAGTAGATCCAGCACAGCCACCACATCGCTACTGGTGCAAAAGCACCCGATCACGATGAACGAGCCGCCGGACCGTAGAAGTCAACCAGCCAATGACCAAATCATGTTCGACAAAACAAAGCACCTCCAATCATCATCCATCGGACCCAAATACCTTGTTATGTCACGTAAGGATAGCACTGATAACTTAACAAACGTATCACCCTTCCTAATAAAAAAAGTGATCGACAACGTTTGCTCCAGCGAGCTTGAAACCTGCAAAAAACTCCGAAATGGAACATTCCTATTAAAAAAAAAAAATTACAGCCAAGCAACAAAACTAATTCAACTATGCTCACTGAGCAAAGAAATACAAATTAAAATAACCGAACACAACTCTCTCAACTCCACGAAGGCAGTAATGTACTCCAATGACCTCAGAGGAATAGCAGAAGAAGAAATCCTAAGAGAACTCAGGCGACAAAATGTGAACGAGCTAAAGAAAATATTGAAAAAGCAAAACGCCAACATGATCGAAACTGGACTGATCATACTGACCTTCGCATCACCTACACCACCCGAGACCATCAATATAGGATATTTTTTTTTGTTTCTAATTTCAATTTATTATATGTCAAAAGGAATCGTTCAGTATCTTCTGTACATAACCTAATGGGTAGCTTAAAAAGTAAAGTGGAATCGTATTATAATGCCTTAACAATAATAAAACTAGGTATTAAATAGGATTAGGATACCCTGCGAGTAGGGAGATCACTGGGATGGGTTCTCTTCAGACGTCGGAGTGAGATAGGTTCAGCGAGATCATTCGCCAAAGGATTTGGGTGGGCCACAAGCCTGTCGGCTAATCGGCTGCTGTGGAAGTTGATTTGGTCCACAAATGACACAATTTTCAGGTCCCTCTCAATGACACGGTATGTCACGTACCAGGGAAGCCCAGATGCATGACGTGCAGCTCGCGATTGGACTACTCTAAGTCTGTTAAGCTGGCTTTTAGCAGCAGTTCACCACACTTGGACAGCGTAGGTCCAAGTTGGGGCTAAAATGGCTTTTATCAAAAGAGCCTTAGTTGCCATTTGAAGCTTTTTTGAATGAAAGAGCCAGTTGAGCTTTTTTAGTTTACCTAAACATTTAGGTTTTACTGCCGTAACGTGGGCTCTCCAAGGCAGTTTTCGATCCAGATGGACTCCAAGGAAGCAGTGGGATGTGACGCTGTTAAAAGCATTACCTTCAAAAGTAAGACCTGTGCAAGTTCCGTGCCGCAAAGAAAAAGTCACACACGCTGGTTTAGAGCAGTTAATGGCTATATTCCATTTGGCAATCCATCGCTCAATTGCATGCAGCCATTCCTGGACCGCGTTGGAGGCAGTTTGAGTGATGAGTGAGACGCGAGCATAGCGGTGTCATCGGCGTAAGTGGCCAGGAGCAGCTGAGCCGGGGAGGCTTCATCGCTGTTGTTGACGGGTAATGGGATATCTGCGGTGTACAGAGTGTACAAGAATGGTTCAAGCACACTTCCCTGTGGAACGCCTGCATGTCTGCATCTGTTCCAGGCAGGACTGAGAATCTCGTACTGCAACGTCAAAGGTCCGATCAGTGATAAAGGATTTCAGGATGGCGTAATGGGGTGCAGGGAGGAGACCTTTCATCTTGTATAAAAGACCCTTATGCCACGCCCTATCAAACTCTTGTTTCACGTCTAAAAATACACCTACAGTGTATAGCTTATGCTCAAAGCCGTATGTCACCTGATTAAAGATGCGATTGATTTGTTCAGGGCAACCATGGGACTTTCTGCAGCCAAATTGGTGTTGTGGAACGAACTACTACCTGTGGCAGTCCCATGAAACGAGCTAGCAAAATACGCTCAAAAACCTTTGAGAAGGTTGAAAGCAGGCTGATTGATAAAAAACAAAATAATCTGCTTATATCATTTACAAGACCAACCAAGGCTCCCGGGCCACCTAATCTCGAAGATAACCGCTGTGCTAGTCTAAGCGGTAGCCCCAAAACCAAAAAAAAGACAATACAGTAAACTTTCTGAAGAGTACCTAGATCTACCAGTGCCCGGTAGCGGTAGAAAACCCGAAATTAATGAAAGTTTCCTCTAAAAATACTGACATGAAAATCGCCGACTTCTCATGCTTTGCCGTAGACCGCGCCTTCTACATGGTCAGTAAAGACATCATCAAAATCAACCCACTACAAGATGGTAACCTCCTGATGTTAGTAAAAAACAAGCAAATGGCAGACACATTCCTTAACACCAAAAAACTTCCAGGCATATGCGATAACAAATGCAGCCTCCACGACTCTCTAAACTTCGTAAAAGGTACCATCTACGCTCCATTCCTGATCAACATCCCCGAAGTGGAAATAGTTGCCGAACTGAAACTCCAAAATGTGCACTCTGTCTTAAAGTTCACCCAGCTAATCGACAGCACAGCTAAGGCCACGGGCGTTATACTTGTAACCTATGATCTCTACACCTTACCGATTAAATTGGACATCGCCTGGCACACTGTCAAAGTGCGGGAGTACTTCCCTAACCCAATGCGATGCAAAAACTGCCAATTATTAGGCCACAAAGCGAAACATTGCAAAAATCCCCCCATGTGCGTCACCTGTAATCTCACCCCACATACACCCGAGCTCTGCACCCGTAAGTACTGCGCCAACTGCAACGGCAACCACACCGCCTACTCTCCATCATGCCAAAAATACCAGCAGCACAGATAAATGTTTTATGAGAGAAGCCAGAATAATAATAAAACAACAAATAACCAACAACGCAATCAACGCACCATCAACATTTGCAGCGATCGCTGCTAATCTATCAACATCGCCTCCCAAGGCAAATGCATCAACAACATCAACAGAAACACCAAAAAGCAATGACAAAAACTTTCTCCCACCGCTGCCCCCGTAGCCCCTGTCCCTCACCTTTATCAGCAGTTTTTACTGCTCTCCGCTCCAGCGCTCACAATGTTGAGCTGGTGCACTCACACCCAAATTTAACATCACCACGCACATCTTCTGCTGCTTTTTTAGCAGCACAAGAACACTCAACGAAAAGAAAATCAAACAAAAAAAATAGCTCAACACACACCGCAGTTATGTCTCGGATCTTACAAGCAATTCTGACAACTCAAAACAGTGAATGGATGATTCTTGATTTGTTATCAAGACTCTCTATGGTACTCATTTCTTTGCAAACATATAACATCCAATAAAACTCAATAAACATGTACTTAAACTTTTTACACTGGAATATAAATGGTATATTTAATAACCATAACGAACTTGCACTGCTCATAAGAGATCACTCCCCAGATGTTCTTTGTTTGCAAGAAACTAACCTACCACATAATTTTAATACATTTATTTGCCCTAAGGCATATGCCGGATATTTTTACAATCACCCCCATAACACATCGGCCAAACAAGGTGTAGGTGTACTCATTAAACGCACTATCCCACACTCCAACAAAATCAATAAAGCAAACATACTTTGCTCTACACTACAACTAAATCTAGATAACCCAATATAAATTATAAGCGCATATATTCCCCCCTCTGAAAACTTTTCAAGTCGTGTTTTATCAAACATAATAAGCCAAGTTGCCGATCCACTTAAGCTACTCAGTGATCTTAACTCCTGGAGCAACTAATGGGGATCTCATCAAGCAAACTCCCGCGGCAAAAAATTAGCATGGGCAATCAGCGACCATAACCTAATAGTATGAAAAGATGGCTCACCCACTCACCTTTCCACACATAATACTTTCACAAACGTCGACATCTCACTAATTTCGCCAATAATTTCCCATAGATGCGAGTGGTCAATTGCCAAAAACCTTCACGGTAGTGATCATTACCCAATTTTTCTAAACCGCTTTTATCAATTTAACCGTGACTCCACTCTCCCATTACCCAAGATTAAGACCGGTATCGCTAATTGGGAACTCTTCAAATACAAATGCATTGAAAACTCACAAAATTGGTCTGTTGGGGGCCTGAATCACAGAGACTTCCAACTTTTAGATGGGCTGTAACGACTCACATCAAAAAATTTCAGCCCCCATATCATCCTGCAGTTAGACGCTCAATCAAAGCTTTCCCATGTCGCCCACCGCTTGCATCCTAGCAGAATCCGGATTTCTTTCAATCTCGAATAGGCCTTTTACAAATACAATGTATCTCATCCCGAAGCTGTTCACTACCAGCAATCGAATTCTTGCAAACGAAACAAAAAAGAAAATATAGGTGCCCATCCACCCTCCGGCGGTGTGCCGGGTACTGTATAGAACTTGGCTTGCCTATACCCAACAACAAACCCCTCAATATAGACCCACCTTGGTCACGCCTTCATCCTAACATCAACATGAAACTCTATGACGCATCCAAAAATTCCACATCAAGCTCCGTATACCATTCCCGGTTCTTAGAAGAAAAAGATCAGCTCGGCGAAAAACGCTGGCTATACACGTATAGCTCAAAAACTGTTGTAAATTGATCGCCGGAGGTCTGCTTACATACTTCAACTCCATCTTTGCCACCGAGGCACTTGGCATATTAAAAGCCTGCCAATTTGGCGTGAATAATGCAGAAGCCTTCGTTATCTGTACGGACAGCCTATCAGCTTTGTTAGCTACCCCCAACCCGGACCACAGCGACCCAACAATCCGAGAAATTCAAAAACTTACCTCCAAAAACAACAAAAAAATCACGCTACTCTGGGCCCACAGCCACAAAGGAATCCCAGGAAACGAAAACGCCGATGAAGCTGCTAGCCAAATGTGTAATACACCCACATTCCGGTTTGAGCCAACGAATGCCAAGGACATAAAAAAGCTTATCACTACACACACAAATATAAAGGAATCTGAACAATGGGCTCGGTTCCATCACAGATACGCTGCAATCAATCCAACTTGCAGCAAATTCTCACTGCCTGTATCAGTTCAAAGGCGATCTGGTAGCGTATTCACTCGCCTACGGATTGGCCATACAAAACTAATCCCCACGTACACCTCCTGAAGGGAACCACCTGGCCTGCCTGCCCCCTCTGTGGGGAAAACTTGAATGTTGACCACCTACTCGACGCATGTTTGGCCCTTGATAGCATAAGGGCACATATTTTTAGTTCCCAGCTCCCCGCTTTCCTCCTAAAAGATCCTTCAGTAGCGAACATAAAGAAATTGCACAACTTTGTAAATGGAGCAAAACTTAAAATTTAGAGGATTAACATACTATTATTACTTTCAAATACAAACTTATATAAACTAGTTATAAAACACTTTATTGTACATATGTATTTAACCTCGAGTCGAAGGCCTAAGCAGCTAGCACTCACTAAGCTTATATTTAATATGAATTTAGTTTTAAACCTAATTTGTTAAAATAAAAATAAAAAAATTCCTTTACAAAACACAATAATAATATGAGAAAGTTTTAGAGCTAAAGCCATCAAATTTTATGCTCACATAGGTGACGACGACCCTCAACCAAATTAATAATACAACTTTGGATGCCACGCCTATCCACATTGCCCTAGCCGCCCCAAACTGCCCCAACGCTTCACTAAAAACGTGAATGCGTGTATCTTTCATAGTGTGTAAGCTTGAGTCACAAAAATTGTTAGCATGATAACAGTTAATGACCCCCAAAAAACTGCATCCAAGCTTTGGAGCCATGCCACCCCGTTCTCCAGGCCCCTGCGTTTTGAAATCAAAAACGCCTATATCTTCCACAGCTTTTGAGCTAGAGCCACCAAATTTGGTGCCAGGATTGCTGATGAAGAACCCAAAAAACCCACCTTCCACCATATTCTACTAACTTTGAGCTACAGTCACCAAATTTGGTATGAGGATAGCAATTGACATCATACATACCCAGTTCGACTCTCGCTTTCGTTCAACATGGACGTGTTTCTAACTACCCTTAACAATTAACCACAGTAAAAACAAAAATAACCACAACAACACTTAACTTAACTCACCCACAACAAACAAAACCAAATCTAAGTAGATCCAGCACAGCCACCACATCGCTACTGGTGCAAAAGCACCCGATCACGATGAACGAGCCGCCGGACCGTAGAAGTCAACCAGCCAATGACCAAATCATGTTCGACAAAACAAAGCACCTCCAATCATCATCCATCGGACCCAAATACCTTGTTATGACACGTAAGGATAGCACTGATAACTTAACAAACGTATCACCCTTCCTAATAAAAAAAGTGATCTACAACGTTTGCTCCAGCGAGCTTGAAACCTGCAAAAAACTCCGAAATGGAACATTCCTATTAAAAAAAAAAATTACAGCCAAGCAACAAAACTAATTCAACTATGCTCACTGAGCAAAGAAATACAAATTGAAATAACCGAACACAACTCTCTCAACTCCACGAAGGCAGTAATGTACTCCAATGACCTCAGAGGAATAGCAGAAGAAGAAATCCTAAGAGAACTCAGGCGACAAAATGTGAACGGGCTAAAGAAAATATTGAAAAAGCAAAACGCCAACATGATCGAAACTGGACTGATCATACTGACCTTCGCATCACCTACACCACCCGAGACCATCAATATAGGATATTTTTTTTTGTTTCTAATTTCAATTTATTATATGTCAAAAGGAATCGTTCAGTATCTTCTGTACATAACCTAATGGGTAGCTTAAAAAGTAAAGTGGAATCGTATTATAATGCCTTTACAATAATAAAACTAGGTATTAAATAGGATTAGGATACCCTGCGAGTAGGGAGATCACTGGGATGGGTTCTCTTCAGACGTCGGAGTGAGATAGGTTCAGCGAGATCATTCGCCAAAGGATTTGGGTGGGCCACAAGCCTGTCGGCTAATCGGCTGCTGTGGAAGTTGATTTGGTCCACAAATGACACAATTTTCAGGTCCCTCTCAATGACACGGTATGTCACGTACCAGGGAAGCCCAGATGCATGACGTGCAGCTCGCGATTGGACTACTCTAAGTCTGTTAAGCTGGCTTTTAGCAGCAGTTCACCACACTTGGACAGCGTAGGTCCAAGTTGGGGCTAAAATGGCTTTTATCAAAAGAGCCTTAGTTGCCATTTGAAGCTTTTTTGAATGAAAGAGCCAGTTGAGCTTTTTAAGTTTACCTAAACATTTACGTTTTACTGCCGTAACGTGGGCTCTCCAAGGCAGTTTTCGATCCAGATGGACTCCAAGGAAGCAGTGGGATGTGACGCTGTTAAAAGCATTACCTTCAAAAGTAAGACCTGTGCAAGTTCCGTGCCGCAAAGAAAAAGTCACACACGCTGATTTAGAGCAGTTAATGGCTATATTCCATTTGGCAATCCATCGCTCAATTGCATGCAGCCATTCCTGGACCGCGTTGGAGGCAGTTTGCAGTGATGAGTGAGACGCGAGCATAGCGGTGTCATCGGCGTAAGTGGCCAGGAGCAGCTGAGCCGGGGAGGCCTCATCGCTGTTGTTGACGGGTAATGGGATATCTGCGGTGTACAGAGTGTACAAGAATGGTTCAAGCACACTTCCCTGTGGAACGCCTGCATGTCTGCATCTGTTCCAGGCAGGACTGAGAATCTCGTACTGCAACGTCAAAGGTCCGATCAGTGATAAAGGATTTCAGGATGGCGTAATGGGGTGCAGGGAGGAGACCTTTCATCTTGTATAAAAGACCCTTATGCCACGCCCTATCAAACTCTTGTTTCACGTCTAAAAATACACCTACAGTGTATAGCTTATGCTCAAAGCCGTATGTCACCTGATTAAAGATGCGATTGATTTGTTCAGGGCAACCATGGGACTTTCTGCAGCCAAATTGGTGTTGTGGAACGAAGTCTACTACCTGTGGCACTCCCATGAAACGAGCTAGCAAAATACGCTCAAAAACCTTTGAGAAGGTTGAAAGCAGGCTGATTGATAAAAAACAAAATAATCTGCTTATATCATTTACAAGACCAACCAAGGCTCCCGGGCCACCTAATCTCGAAGATAACCGCTGTGCTAGTCTAAGCGGTAGCCCCAAAACCAGAAAAAAAGACAATACAGTAAACTTTCTGAAGAGTACCTAGATCTACCAGTGCCCGGTAGCGGTACAAAACCCGAAATTAATAAAAGTTTCCTCTAAAAATACTGACATGAAAATCGCCGACTTCTCATGCTTTGCCGTAGACCGCGCCTTCTACATGGTCAGTAAAGACATCATCAAAATCAACCCACTACAAGATGGTAACCTCCTGATGTTAGTAAAAAACAAGCAAACGGCAGACACATTCCTTAACACCAAAAAACTTCCAGGCATATGCGATAACAAATGCAGCCTCCACGACTCTCTAAACTTCGTAAAAGGTACCATCTACGCTCCATACCTGATCAACATCCCCGAAGTGGAAATAGTTGCCGAACTGAAACTCCAAAATGTGCACTCTGTCTTAAAGTTCACCCAGCTAATCGACAGCACAGCTAAGGCCACGGGCGTTATACTTGTAACCTATGATCTCTACACCTTACCGATTAAATTGGACATCGCCTGGCACACTGTCAAAGTGCGGGAGTACTTCCCTAACCCAATGCTATGCAAAAACTGCCAATTATTAGGCCACAAAGCGAAACATTGCAAAAATCCCCCCATGTGCGTCACCTGCAATCACACCCCACATACACCCGAGCTCTGCACCCGTAAGCACTGCGCCAACTGCAACGGCAACCACACCGCCTACTCTCCATCATGCCAAAAATACCAGCAGCACAGAGAAATGTTTTATGAGAGAAGCCAGAATAATAATAAAACAACAAATAACCAACAACGCAATCAACGCACCATCAACATTTGCAGCGATCGCTGCTAATCTATCAACATCGCCTCCCAAGGAAAATGCATCAACAACATCAACAGAAACACCAAAAAGCAATGACAAAAACTTTCTCCCACCGCTGCCCCCGTAGCCCCTGTCCCTCACCTTTATCAGCAGTTTTTACTGCTCTCCGCGCCAGCGCTCACAATGTTGAGCTGGTGCACTCACACCCAAATTTAACATCACCACGCACATCTTCTGCTGCTTTTTTAGCAGCACAAGAACACCCAACAAAAAGAAAATCAAACAAAAAAAATAGCTCAACACACACCGCAGTTATGTCTCGGATCTTACAAGCAATTCTGACAACTCAAAACAGTGAATGGATGATTTTTGATTTGTTATCAAGACTCTCTATGGTACTCATTTCTTTGCAAACATATAACATCCAATAAAACTCAATAAACATGAACTTAAACTTTTTACAATGGAATATAAACGGTATATTTAATAACCATAATAACTTGCACTGCTCTTAAGAGCCATTCCCCAGATGTTCTTTGTTTGCAAGAAACTAACCTACCACATAATTTTAATACATTTATTTGCCCTAAGGCATATGCCGGATATTTTTACAATCACCCCCATAACACATCGGCCAAACAAGGTGTAGGTGTACTCATTAAACGCACTATCCCACACTCCAACAAAATCAATAAAGCAAACATACTTTGCTCTACACTACAACTAAATCTAGATAACCCAATATACATTATAAACGCATATATTCCCCCCTCTGAAAACTTTTCAAGTCGTGTTTTATCAAACATAATAAGCCAAGTTGCCGATCCACTTAAGCTACTCGGTGATCTTAACTCCTGGAGCACCTTATGGGGATCTCATCAAGCAAGCTCCCGCGGCAAAAAATTAGCATGGGCAATCAGCGACCATAACCTAATAGTCTGAAAAGATGGCTCACCCACTCACCTTTCCACACATAATACTTTCACAAACGTCGACATCTCACTAATTTCGCCAATAATTTCCCATAGATGCGAGTGGTCAATTGCCAAAAACCTTCACGGTAGTGATCATTACCCAATTTTTCTAAAACTCTTTTATCAATTTAACCGTGACTCCACTCTCCCATTACCCAAGATTAAGACCGGTATCGCTAATTGGGAACTCTTCAAATACAAATGCATTGAAAACTCACAAAATTGGTCTGTTGGGGGCCTGATGGGCTGTAACGACTCACATCAAAAAATTTCAGCCCCCATATCATCCTGCAGTTAGACGCTCAATCAAAGCTTTCCCATGTCGCCCACCGCTTGCATCCTAGCAGAATCCGGATTTCTTTCAATCTCGAATAGGCTTTTTAAAAATACAATGGATCTCATCCCGAAGCTGTTCACTACCAGCAATCGAATTCTTGCAAACGAAACAAAAAAGAAAATATAGGTGCCCATCCACCCTCCGGCGGTGTGCCGGGTACTGTATAGAACTTGGCTTGCCTATACCCAACAACAAACCCCTCAATATAGACCCACCTTGGTCACGCCTTCATCCTAACATCAACATGAAACTCTATGACGCATCCAAAAATTCCACATCAAGCTCCGTATACCATTCCCGGTTCTTAGAAGAAAAAGATCAGCTCGGCGAAAAACGCTGGCTATACACGTATAGCTCAAAAACTGTTGAATCTACCTCATTTGCCGTAGTTGACCGAAATAATAAATTGATCGCCGGAGGTCTGCTTCCATACTTCAACTCCATCTTTGCCACCGAGGCACTTGGCATATTTGGCGTGAATAATGCAGAAGCCTTCGTTATCTGTACGGACAGCCTATCAGCTTTGTTAGCTACCCCCAACCCGGACCACAGCGACCCAACAATCCGGGAAATTCAAAAACTTACCTCCAAAAACAACAAAAAAATCACGCTACTCTGGGCCCACAGCCACAAAGGAATCCCAGGAAACGAAAACGCCGATGAAGCTGCTAGCCAAATGTGTAATACACCCACATTCCGGTTTGAGCCAACGAATGCCAAGGACATAAAAAAGCTTATCACGACACACACAAATATAAAGGAATCTGAACAATGGGCTCGGTTCCATCACAGATACGCTGCAATCAATCCAACTTGCAGCAAATTCTCACTGCCTGTATCAGTTTAAAGGCGATCTGGTAGCGTATTCACTCGCCAACGGATTGGCCATACAAAACTAATCCCCACGTACACCTCCTGAAGGGAACCACCTGGCCTGCCTGCCCCCTCTGTGGGGAAAACTTGAATGTTGACCACCTACTCGACGCATGTTTGGCCCTTGATAGCATAAGGGCACATATTTTTAGTTCCCAGCTCCCCGCTTTCCTCCTAAAAGATCCTTCAGTAGCGAACATAAAGAAACTGCACAACTTTGTAAATGGAGCAAAACTTAAAATTTAGAGGATTAACATACTATTATTACTATTATTATAAAACACTTTATTGTACATATGTATTTAACCTCGAGTCGAAGGCCTAAGCAGCTAGCACTCACTAAGCTTATATTTAATATGAATTTAGTTTTAAACCTAATTTGTTAAAATAAAAATAAAAAAATTCCTTTACAAAACACAATAATAATATGAGAAAGTTTTAGAGCTAAAGCCATCAAATTTTATGCTCACATAGGTGACGACGACCCTCAACCAAATTAATAATACAACTTTGGATGCCACGCCTATCCATATTGCCCTAGCCGCCCCAAACCACCTCAACGCTTCGCTAAAAACGGTATTGCGTATATCTTCCAAAGTGTTTAAGCTAGAGTCACCAAACTTGGTAGGAAGATAACTGTTACTGACCCCCAAAAACCGCAACAAAGTTTTGGAGCCACGCCCCCCATTCCCCAGCCAACCTTCAATCTGAAATTAGAAATGCCTATATCTTCCATAGTTTTTGAGCTATAGCCACCAAATTCGGTGCAAAGATAGGTGATGATGACTCCCAAAAAAATTCATAAGAACTTTAGATGCCACACCCATCCATACTGCCCTAGCCGCCCCAAACTGCCCCAACGCTTCACTAAAAACGTGAATGCGTGTATCTTTCATAGTGTGTAAGCTTGAGTCACAAAAATTGTTAGCATGATAACAGTTAATGACCCCCAAAAAACTGCATCCAAGCTTTGGAGCCATGCCACCCCGTTCTCCAGGCCCCTGCGTTTTGAAATCAAAAACGCCTATATCTTCCACAGCTTTTGAGCTAGAGCCACCAAATTTGGTGCCAGGATTGCTGATGAAGAACCCAAAAAATTTGAATGCTGCCCCCCACCCATACCGCCCCAGCCCACCTTCCACCATATTCTACTAACTTTGAGCTACAGTCACCAAATTTGGTATGAGGATAGCAATTGACATCATACATACCCAGTTCGACTCTGGCTTTCGTTCAACATGGACGTGTTTCTAACTACCCTTAACAATTAACCACAGTAAAAACAAAAATAACCACAACAACTCTTAACTTAACTCACCCACAACAAACAAAACCAAATCTAAGTAGATCCAGCACAGCCACCACATCGCTACTGGTGCAAAAGCACCCGATCACGATGAACGAGCCGCCGGACCGTAGAAGTCAACCAGCCAATGACCAAATCATGTTCGACAAAACAAAGCACCTCCAATCATCATCCATCGGACCCAAATACCTTGTTATGACACGTAAGGATAGCACTGATAACTTAACAAACGTATCACCCTTCCTAATAAAAAAAAGTGATCGACAACGTTTGCTCCAACGAGCTTGAAACCTGCAAAAAACTCCGAAATGGAACATTCCTATTAAAAAAAAAAAATTACAGCCAAGCAACAAAACTAATTCAACTATGCTCACTGAGCAAAGAAATACAAATTAAAATAACCGAACACAACTCTCTCAACTCCACGAAGGCAGTAATGTACTCCAATGACCTCAGAGGAATAGCAGAAGAAGAAATCCTAAGAGAACTCAGGCGACAAAATGTGAACGAGCTAAAGAAAATATTGAAAAAGCAAAACGCCAACATGATCGAAACTGGACTGATCATACTGACCTTCGCATCACCTACACCACCCGAGACCATCAATATAGGATATTTTTTTTTGTTTCTAATTTCAATTTATTATATGTCAAAAGGAATCGTTCAGTATCTTCTGTACATAACCTAATGGGTAGCTTAAAAAGTAAAGTGGAATCGTATTATAATGCCTTTACAATAATAAAACTAGGTATTAAATAGGATTAGGATACCCTGCGAGTAGGGAGATCACTGGGATGGGTTCTCTTCAGACGTCGGAGTGAGATAGGTTCAGCGAGATCATTCGCCAAAGGATTTGGGTGGGCCACAAGCCTGTCGGCTAATCGGCTGCTGTGGAAGTTGATTTGGTCCACAAATGACACAATTTTCAGGTCCCTCTCAATGACACGGTATGTCACGTACCAGGGAAGCCCAGATGCATGACGTGCAGCTCGCGATTAAACTACTCTAAGTCTGTTAAGCTGGCTTTTAGCAGCAGTTCACCACACTTGGACAGCGTAGGTCCAAGTTGGGGCTAAAATGGCTTTTATCAAAAGAGCCTTAGTTGCCATTTGAAGCTTTTTTGAATGAAAGAGCCAGTTGAGCTTTTTTAGTTTACCTAAACATTTAGGTTTTACTGCCGTAACGTGGGCTCTCCAAGGCAGTTTTCGATCCAGATGGACTCCAAGGAAGCAGTGGGATGTGACGCTGTTAAAAGCATTACCTTCAAAAGTAAGACCTGTGCAAGTTCCGAGCCGCAAAGAAAAAGTCACACACGCTGATTTAGAGCAGTTAATGGCTATATTCCATTTGGCAATCCATCGCTCAATTGCATGCAGCCATTCCTGGACCGCGTTGGAGGCAGTTTGAGTGATGAGTGAGACGCGAGCATAGCGGTGTCATCGGCGTAAGTGGCCAGGAGCAGCTGAGCCGGGGAGGCTTCATCGCTGTTGTTGACGGGTAATGGGATATCTGCGGTGTACAGAGTGTACAAGAATGGTTCAAGCACACTTCCCTGTGGAACGCCTGCATGTCTGCATCTGTTCCAGGCAGGACTGAGAATCTCGTACTGCAACGTCAAAGGTCCGATCAGTGATAAAGGATTTCAGGATGGCGTAATGGGGTGCAGGGAGGAGACCTTTCATCTTGTATAAAAGACCCTTATGCCACGCCCTATCAAACTCTTGTTTCACGTCTAAAAATACACCTACAGTGTATAGCTTATGCTCAAAGCCGTATGTCACCTGATTAAAGATGCGATTGATTTGTTCAGGGCAACCATGGGACTTTCTGCAGCCAAATTGGTGTTGTGGAACGAAGTCTACTACCTGTGGCAGTCCCATGAAACGAGCTAGCAAAATACGCTCAAAAACCTTTGAGAAGGTTGAAAGCAGGCTGATTGATAAAAAACAAAATAATCTGCTTATATCATTTACAAGACCAACCAAGGCTCCCGGGCCACCTAATCTCGAAGATAACCGCTGTGCTAGTCTAAGCGGTAGCCCCAAAACCAAAAAAAAGACAATACAGTAAACTTTCTGAAGAGTACCTAGATCTACCAGTGCCCGGTAGCGGTAGAAAACCCGAAATTAATGAAAGTTTCCTCTAAAAATACTGACATGAAAATCGCCGACTTCTCATGCTTTGCCGTAGACCGCGCCTTCTACATGGTCAGTAAAGACATCATCAAAATCAACCCACTACAAGATGGTAACCTCCTGATGTTAGTAAAAAACAAGCAAATGGCAGACACATTCCTTAACACCAAAAAACTTCCAGGCATATGCGATAACAAATGCAGCCTCCACGACTCTCTAAACTTCGTAAAAGGTACCATCTACGCTCCATTCCTGATCAACATCCCCGAAGTGGAAATAGTTGCCGAACTGAAACTCCAAAATGTGCACTCTGTCTTAAAGTTCACCCAGCTAATCGACAGCACAGCTAAGGCCACGGGCGTTATACTTGTAACCTATGATCTCTACACCTTACCGATTAAATTGGACATCGCCTGGCACACTGTCAAAGTGCGGGAGTACTTCCCTAACCCAATGCGATGCAAAAACTGCCAATTATTAGGCCACAAAGCGAAACATTGCAAAAATCCCCCCATGTGCGTCACCTGTAATCTCACCCCACATACACCCGAGCTCTGCACCCGTAAGTACTGCGCCAACTGCAACGGCAACCACACCGCCTACTCTCCATCATGCCAAAAATACCAGCAGCACAGAGAAATGTTTTATGAGAGAAGCCAGAATAATAATAAAACAACAAATAACCAACAACGCAATCAACGCACCATCAACATTTGCAGCGATCGCTGCTAATCTATCAACATCGCCTCCCAAGGAAAATGCATCAACAACATCAACAGAAACACCAAAAAGCAATGACAAAAACTTTCTCCCACCGCTGCCCCCGTAGCCCCTGTCCCTCACCTTTATCAGCAGTTTTTACTGCTCTCCGCTCCAGCGCTCACAATGTTGAGCTGGTGCACTCACACCCAAATTTAACATCACCACGCACATCTTCTGCTGCTTTTTTAGCAGCACAAGAACACTCAACGAAAAGAAAATCAAACAAAAAAAATAGCTCAACACACACCGCAGTTATGTCTCGGATCTTACAAGCAATTCTGACAACTCAAAACAGTGAATGGATGATTCTTGATTTGTTATCAAGACTCTCTATGGTACTCATTTCTTTGCAAACATATAACATCCAATAAAACTCAATAAACATGAACTTAAACTTTTTACAATGGAATATAAACGGTATATTTAATAACCATAATAACTTGCACTGCTCTTAAGAGCCATTCCCCAGATGTTCTTTGTTTGCAAGAAACTAACCTACCACATAATTTTAATACATTTATTTGCCCTAAGGCATATGCCCTATATTTTTACAATCACCCCCATAACACATCGGCCAAACAAGGTGTAGGTGTACTCATTAAACACACTATCCCACACTCCAACAAAATCAATAAAGCAAACATACTTTGCTCTACACTACAACTAAATCTAGATAACCCAATATACATTATAAACGCATATATTCCCCCCTCTGAAAACTTTTCAAGTCGTGTTTTATCAAACATAATAAGCCAAGTTGCCGATCCACTTAAGCTACTCGGTGATCTTAACTCCTGGAGCACCTTATGGGGATCTCATCAAGCAAGCTCCCGCGGCAAAAAATTAGCATGGGCAATCAGCGACCATAACCTAATAGTCTGAAAAGATGGCTCACCCACTCACCTTTCCACACATAATACTTTCACAAACGTCGACATCTCACTAATTTCGCCAATAATTTCCCATAGATGCTAGTGGTCAATTGCCAAAAACCTTCACGGTAGTGATCATTACCCAATTTTTCTAAAACTCTTTTATCAATTTAACCGTGACTCCACTCTCCCATTACCCAAGATTAAGACCGGTATCGCTAATTGGGAACTCTTCAAATACAAATGCATTGAAAACTCACAAAATTGGTCTGTTGGGGGCCTGAATCACAGAGACTTCCAACTTTTGGATGGGCTGTAACGACTCACATCAAAAAATTTCAGCCCCCATATCATCCTGCAGTTAGACGCTCAATCAAAGCTTTCCCATGTCGCCCACCGCTTGCATCCTAGCAGAATCCGGATTTCTTTCAATCTCGAATAGGCTTTTTAAAAATACAATGGATCTCATCCCGAAGCTGTTCACTACCAGCAATCGAATTCTTGCAAACGAAACAAAAAAGAAAATATAGGTGCCCATCCACCCTCCGGCGGTGTGCCGGGTACTGTATAGATCTTGGCTTGCCTATACCCAACAACAAACCCCTCAATATAGACCCACCTTGGTCACGCCTTCATCCTAACATCAACATGAAACTCTATGACGCATCCAAAAATTCCACATCAAGCTCCGTATACCATTCCCGGTTCTTAGAAGAAAAAGATCAGCTCGGCGAAAAACGCTGGCTATACACGTATAGCTCAAAAACTGTTGAATCTACCTCATTTGCCGTAGTTGACCGAAATAATAAATTGATCACCGGAGGTCTGCTTCCATACTTCAACTCCATCTTTGCCACCGAGGCACTTGGCATATTTGGCGTGAATAATGCAGAAGCCTTCGTTATCTGTACGGACAGCCTATCAGCTTTGTTAGCTACCCCCAACCCGGACCACAGCGACCCAACAATCCGAGAAATTCAAAAACTTACCTCCAAAAACAACAAAAAAATCACGCTACTCTGGGCCCACATCCACAAAGGAATCCCAGGAAACGAAAACGCCGATGAAGCTGCTAGCCAAATGTGTAATACACCCACATTCCGGTTTGAGCCAACGAATGCCAAGGACATAAAAAAGCTTATCACTACACACACAAATATAAAGGAATCTGAACAATGGGCTCGGTTCCATCACAGATACGCTGCAATCAATCCAACTTGCAGCAAATTCTCACTGCCTGTATCAGTTTAAAGGCGATCTGGTAGCGTATTCACTCGCCAACGGATTGGCCATACAAAACTAATCCCCACGTACACCTCCTGAAGGGAACCACCTGGCCTGCCTGCCCCCTCTGTGGGGAAAACTTGAATGTTGACCACCTACTCGACGCATGTTTGGCCCTTAATAGCATAAGGGCACATATTTTTAGTTCCCAGCTCCCCGCTTTCCTCCTAAAAGATCCTTCAGTAGCGAACATAAAGAAATTGCACAACTTTGTAAATGGAGCAAAACTTAAAATTTAGAGGATTAACATACTATTATTACTTTCAAATACAAACTTATATAAACTAGTTATAAAACACTTTATTGTACATATGTATTTAACCTCGAGTCGAAGGCCTAAGCAGCTAGCACTCACTAAGCTTATATTTAATATGAATTTAGTTTTAAACCTAATTTGTTAAAATAAAAATAAAAAAATTCCTTTACAAAACACAATAATAATATGAGAAAGTTTTAGAGCTAAAGCCATCAAATTTTATGCTCACATAGGTGACGACGACCCTCAACCAAATTAATAATACAACTTTGGATGCCACGCCCATCCATATTGCCCTAGCCGCCCCAAACCACCTCAACGCTTCGCTAAAAACGGTATTGCGTATATCTTCCAAAGTGTTTAAGCTAGAGTCACCAAACTTGGTAGGAAGATAACTGTTACTGACCCCCAAAAACCGCAACAAAGTTTTGGAGCCACGCCCCCCATTCCCCAGCCAACCTTCAATCTGAAATTAGAAATGCCTATATCTTCCATAGTTTTTGAGCTATAGCCACCAAATTCGGTGCAAAGATAGGTGATGATGACTCCCAAAAAAATTCATAAGAACTTTAGATGCCACACCCATCCATACTGCCCTAGCCGCCCCAAACTGCCCCAACGCTTCACTAAAAACGTGAATGCGTGTATCTTTCATAGTGTGTAAGCTTGAGTCACAAAAATTGTTAGCATGATAACAGTTAATGACCCCCAAAAAACTGCATCCAAGCTTTGGAGCCATGCCACCCCGTTCTCCAGGCCCCTGCGTTTTGAAATCAAAAACGCCTATATCTTCCACAGCTTTTGAGCTAGAGCCACCAAATTTGGTGCCAGGATTGCTGATGAAGAACCCAAAAAATTTGAATGCTGCCCCCCACCCATACCGCCCCAGCCCACCTTCCACCATATTCTACTAACTTTGAGCTACAGTCACCAAATTTGGTATGAGGATAGCAATTGACATCATACATACCCAGTTCGACTCTCGCTTTCGTTCAACATGGACGTGTTTCTAACTACCCTTAACAATTAACCACAGTAAAAACAAAAATAACCACAACAACACTTAACTTAACTCACCCACAACAAACAAAACCAAATCTAAGTAGATCCAGCACAGCCACCACATCGCTACTGGTGCAAAAGCACCCGATCACGATGAACGAGCCGCCGGACAGTAGAAGTCAACCAGCCAATGACCAAATCATGTTCGACAAAACAAAGCACCTCCAATCATCATCCATCGGACCCAAATACCTTGTTATGACACGTAAGGATAGCACTGATAACTTAACAAACGTATCACCCTTCCTAATAAAAAAAGTGATCGACAACGTTTGCTCCAGCGAGCTTGAAACCTGCAAAAAACTCCGAAATGGAACATTCCTATTAAAAAAAAAAAATTACAGCCAAGCAACAAAACTAATTCAACTATGCTCACTGAGCAAAGAAATACAAATTGAAATAACCGAACACAACTCTCTCAACTCCACGAAGGCAGTAATGTACTCCAATGACCTCAGAGGAATAGCAGAAGAAGAAATCCTAAGAGAACTCAGGCGACAAAATGTGAACGAGCTAAAGAAAATATTGAAAAAGCAAAACGCCAACATGATCGAAACTGGACTGATCATACTGACCTTCGCATCCCCTACACCACCCGAGACCATCAATATAGGATATTTTTTTTTGTTTCTAATTTCAATTTATTATATGTCAAAAGGAATCGTTCAGTATCTTCTGTACATAACCTAATGGGTAGCTTAAAAAGTAAAGTGGAATCGTATTATAATGCCTTTACAATAATAAAACTAGGTATTAAATAGGATTAGGATACCCTGCGAGTAGGGAGATCACTGGGATGGGTTCTCTTCAGACGTCGGAGTGAGATAGGTTCAGCGAGATCATTCGCCAAAGGATTTGGATGGGCCACAAGCCTGTCGGCTAATCGGCTGCTGTGGAAGTTGGTTTGGTCCACAAATGACACAATTTTCAGGTCCCTCTCAATGACACGGTATGTCACGTACCAGGGAAGCCCAGATGCATGACGTGCAGCTCGCGATTGGACTACTCTAAGTCTGTTAAGCTGGCTTTTAGCAGCAGTTCACCACACTTGGACAGCGTAGGTCCAAGTTGGGGCTAAAATGGCTTTTATCAAAAGAGCCTTAGTTGCCATTTGAAGCTTTTTTGAATGAAAGAGCCAGTTGAGCTTTTTAAGTTTACCTAAACATTTACGTTTTACTGCCGTAACGTGGGCTCTCCAAGGCAGTTTTCGATCCAGATGGACTCCAAGGAAGCAGTGGGATGTGACGCTGTTAAAAGCATTACCTTCAAAAGTAAGACCTGTGCAAGTTCCGTGCCGCAAAGAAAAAGTCACACACGCTGATTTAGAGCAGTTAATGGCTATATTCCATTTGGCAATCCATCGCTCAATTGCATGCAGCCATTCCTGGACCGCGTTGGAGGCAGTTTGCAGTGATGAGTGAGACGCGAGCATAGCGGTGTCATCGGCGTAAGTGGCCAGGAGCAGCTGAGCCGGGGAGGCTTCATCGCTGTTGTTGACGGGTAATGGGATATCTGCGGTGTACAGAGTGTACAAGAATGGTTCAAGCACACTTCCCTGTGGAACGCCTGCATGTCTACATCTGTTCCAGGCAGGACTGAGAATCTCGTACTGCAACGTCAAAGGTCCGATCAGTGATAAAGGATTTCAGGATGGCGTAATGGGGTGCAGGGAGGAGACCTTTCATCTTGTATAAAAGACCCTTATGCCACGCCCTATCAAACTCTTGTTTCACGTCTAAAAATACACCTACAGTGTATAGCTTATGCTCAAAGCCGTATGTCACCTGATTAAAGATGCGATTGATTTGTTCAGGGCAACCATGGGACTTTCTGCAGCCAAATTGGTGTTGTGGAACGAAGTCTACTACCTGTGGCACTCCCATGAAACGAGCTAGCAAAATACGCTCAAAAACCTTTGAGAAGGTTGAAAGCAGGCTGATTGATAAAAAACAAAATAATCTGCTTATATCATTTACAAGACCAACCAAGGCTCCCGGGCCACCTAATCTCGAAGATAACCGCTGTGCTAGTCTAAGCGGTAGCCCCAAAACCAGAAAAAAAGACAATACAGTAAACTTTCTGAAGAGTACCTAGATCTACCAGTGCCCGGTAGCGGTACAAAACCCGAAATTAATAAAAGTTTCCTCTAAAAATACTGACATGAAAATCGCCGACTTCTCATGCTTTGCCGTAGACCGCGCCTTCTACATGGTCAGTAAAGACATCATCAAAATCAACCCACTACAAGATGGTAACCTCCTGATGTTAGTAAAAAACAAGCAAACGGCAGACACATTCCTTAACACCAAAAAACTTCCAGGCATATGCGATAACAAATGCAGCCTCCACGACTCTCTAAACTTCGTAAAAGGTACCATCTACGCTCCATACCTGATCAACATCCCCGAAGTGGAAATAGTTGCCGAACTGAAACTCCAAAATGTGCACTCTGTCTTAAAGTTCACCCAGCTAATCGACAGCACAGCTAAGGCCACGGGCGTTATACTTGTAACCTATGATCTCTACACCTTACCGATTAAATTGGACATCGCCTGGCACACTGTCAAAGTGCGGGAGTACTTCCCTAACCCAATGCTATGCAAAAACTGCCAATTATTAGGCCACAAAGCGAAACATTGCAAAAATCCCCCCATGTGCGTCACCTGCAATCACACCCCACGTACACCCGAGCTATGCACCCGTAAGCACTGCGCCAACTGCAACGGCAACCACACCGCCTACTCTCCATCATGCCAAAAATACCAGCAGCACAGAGAAATGTTTTATGAGAGAAGCCAGAATAATAATAAAACAACAAATAACCAACAACGCAATCAACGCACCATCAACATTTGCAGCGATCGCTGCTAATCTATCAACATCGCCTCCCAAGGAAAATGCATCAACAACATCAACAGAAACACCAAAAAGCAATGACAAAAACTTTCTCCCACCGCTGCCCCCGTAGCCCCTGTCCCTCACCTTTATCAGCAGTTTTTACTGCTCTCCGCGCCAGCGCTCACAATGTTGAGCTGGTGCACTCACACCCAAATTTAACATCACCACGCACATCTTCTGCTGCTTTTTTAGCAGCACAAGAACACTCAACGAAAAGAAAATCAAACAAAAAAAATAGCTCAACACACACCGCAGTTATGTCTCGGATCTTACAAGCAATTCTGACAACTCAAAACAGTGAATGGATGATTCTTGATTTGTTATCAAGACTCTCTATGGTACTCATTTCTTTGCAAACATATAACATCCAATAAAACTCAATAAACATGAACTTAAACTTTTTACAATGGAATATAAACGGTATATTTAATAACCATAATAACTTGCACTGCTCTTAAGAGCCATTCCCCAGATGTTCTTTGTTTGCAAGAAACTAACCTACCACATAATTTTAATACATTTATTTGCCCTAAGGCATATGCCGGATATTTTTACAATCACCCCCATAACACATCGGCCAAACAAGGTGTAGGTGTACTCATTAAACGCACTATCCCACACTCCAACAAAATCAATAAAGCAAACAAACTTTGCTCTACACTACAACTAAATCTAGATAACCCAATATACATTATAAACGCATATATTCCCCCCTCTGAAAACTTTTCAAGTCGTGTTTTATCAAACATAATAAGCCAAGTTGCCGATCCACTTAAGCTACTCGGTGATCTTAACTCCTGGAGCACCTTATGGGGATCTCATCAAGCAAGCTCCCGCGGCAAAAAATTAGCATGGGCAATCAGCGACCATAACCTAATAGTCTGAAAAGATGGCTCACCCACTCACCTTTCCACACATAATACTTTCACAAACGTCGACATCTCACTAATTTCGCCAATAATTTCCCATAGATGCGAGTGGTCAATTGCCAAAAACCTTCACGGTAGTGATCATTACCCAATTTTTCTAAAACTCTTTTATCAATTTAACCGTGACTCCACTCTCCCATTACCCAAGATTAAGACCGGTATCGCTAATTGGGAACTCTTCAAATACAAATGCATTGAAAACTCACAAAATTGGTCTGTTGGGGGCCTGATGGGCTGTAACGACTCACATCAAAAAATTTCAGCCCCCATATCATCCTGCAGTTAGACGCTCAATCAAAGCTTTCCCATGTCGCCCACCGCTTGCATCCTAGCAGAATCCGGATTTCTTTCAATCTCGAATAGGCTTTTTAAAAATACAATGGATCTCATCCCGAAGCTGTTCACTACCAGCAATCGAATTCTTGCAAACGAAACAAAAAAGAAAATATAGGTGCCCATCCACCCTCCGGCGGTGTGCCGGGTACTGTATAGATCTTGGCTTGCCTATACCCAACAACAAACCCCTCAATATAGACCCACCTTGGTCACGCCTTCATCCTAACATCAACATGAAACTCTATGACGCATCCAAAAATTCCACATCAAGCTCCGTATACCATTCCCGGTTCTTAGAAGAAAAAGATCAGCTCGGCGAAAAACGCTGGCTATACACGTATAGCTCAAAAACTGTTGAATCTACCTCATTTGCCGTAGTTGACCGAAATAATAAATTGATCGCCGGAGGTCTGCTTCCATACTTCAACTCCATCTTTGCCACCGAGGCACTTGGCATATTTGGCGTGAATAATGCAGAAGCCTTCGTTATCTGTACGGACAGCCTATCAGCTTTGTTAGCTACCCCCAACCCGGACCACAGCGACCCAACAATCCGGGAAATTCAAAAGCTTACCTCCAAAAACAACAAAAAAATCACGCTACTCTGGGCCCACAGCCACAAAGGAATCCCAGGAAACGAAAACGCCGATGAAGCTGCTAGCCAAATGTGTAATACACCCACATTCCGGTTTGAGCCAACGAATGCCAAGGACATAAAAAAGCTTATCACGACACACACAAATATAAAGGAATCTGAACAATGGGCTCGGTTCCATCACAGATACGCTGCAATCAATCCAACTTGCAGCAAATTCTCACTGCCTGTATCAGTTTAAAGGCGATCTGGTAGCGTATTCACTCGCCAACGGATTGGCCATACAAAACTAATCCCCACGTACACCTCCTGAAGGGAACCACCTGGCCTGCCTGCCCCCTCTGTGGGGAAAACTTGAATGTTGACCACCTACTCGACGCATGTTTGGCCCTTGATAGCATAAGGGCACATATTTTTAGTTCCCAGCTCCCCGCTTTCCTCCTAAAAGATCCTTCAGTAGCGAACATAAAGAAATTGCACAACTTTGTAAATGGAGCAAAACTTAAAATTTAGAGGATTAACATACTATTATTACTTTCAAATACAAACTTATATAAACTAGTTATAAAACACTTTATTGTACATATGTATTTAACCTCGAGTCGAAGGCCTAAGCAGCTAGCACTCACTAAGCTTATATTTAATATGAATTTAGTTTTAAACCTAATTTGTTAAAATAAAAATAAAAAATTCCTTTACAAAACACAATAATAATATGAGAAAGTTTTAGAGCTAAAGCCATCAAATTTTATGCTCACATAGGTGACGACGACCCTCAACCAAATTAATAATACAACTTTGGATGCCACGCCTATCCATATTGCCCTAGCCGCCCCAAACCACCTCAACGCTTCGCTAAAAACGGTATTGCGTATATCTTCCAAAGTGTTTAAGCTAGAGTCACCAAACTTGGTAGGAAGATAACTGTTACTGACCCCCAAAAACCGCAACAAAGTTTTGGAGCCACGCCCCCCATTCCCCAACCAACCTTCAATCTGAAATTAGAAATGCCTATATCTTCCATAGTTTTTGAGCTATAGCCACCAAATTCGGTGCAAAGATAGGTGATGATGACTCCCAAAAAAATTCATAAGAACTTTAGATGCCACACCCATCCATACTGCCCTAGCCGCCCCAAACTGCCCCAACGCTTCACTAAAAACGTGAATGCGTGTATCTTTCATAGTGTGTAAGCTTGAGTCACAAAAATTGTTAGCATGATAACAGTTAATGACCCCCAAAAAACTGCATCCAAGCTTTGGAGCCATGCCACCCCGTTCTCCAGGCCCCTGCGTTTTGAAATCAAAAACGCCTATATCTTCCACAGCTTTTGAGCTAGAGCCACCAAATTTGGTGCCAGGATTGCTGATGAAGAACCCAAAAAATTTGAATGCTGCCCCCCACCCATACCGCCCCAGCCCACCTTCCACCATATTCTACTAACTTTGAGCTACAGTCACCAAATTTGGTATGAGGATAGCAATTGACATCATACATACCCAGTTCGACTCTGGCTTTCGTTCAACATGGACGTGTTTCTAACTACCCTTAACAATTAACCACAGTAAAAACAAAAATAACCACAACAACACTTAACTTAACTCACCCACAACAAACAAAACCAAATCTAAGTAGATCCAGCACAGCCACCACATCGCTACTGGTGCAAAAGCACCCGATCACGATGAACGAGCCGCCGGACCGTAGAAGTCAACCAGCCAATGACCAAATCATGTTCGACAAAACAAAGCACCTCCAATCATCATCCATCGGACCCAAATACCTTGTTATGACACGTAAGGATAGCACTGATAACTTAACAAACGTATCACCCTTCCTAATAAAAAAAGTGATCGACAACGTTTGCTCCAGCGAGCTTGAAACCTGCAAAAAACTCCGAAATGGAACATTCCTATTAAAAAAAAAAAATTACAGCCAAGCAACAAAACTAATTCAACTATGCTCACTGAGCAAAGAAATACAAATTAAAATAACCGAACACAACTCTCTCAACTCCACGAAGGCAGTAATGTACTCCAATGACCTCAGAGGAATAGCAGAAGAAGAAATCCTAAGAGAACTCAGGCGACAAAATGTGAACGAGCTAAAGAAAATATTGAAAAAGCAAAACGCCAACATGATCGAAACTGGACTGATCATACTGACCTTCGCATCACCTACACCACCCGAGACCATCAATATAGGATATTTTTTTTTGTTTCTAATTTCAATTTATTATATGTCAAAAGGAATCGTTCAGTATCTTCTGTACATAACCTAATGGGTAGCTTAAAAAGTAAAGTGGAATCGTATTATAATGCCTTTACAATAATAAAACTAGGTATTAAATAGGATTAGGATACCCTGCGAGTAGGGAGATCACTGGGATGGGTTCTCTTCAGACGTCGGAGTGAGATAGGTTCAGCGAGATCATTCGCCAAAGGATTTGGGTGGGCCACAAGCCTGTCGGCTAATCGGCTGCTGTGGAAGTTGATTTGGTCCACAAATGACACAATTTTCAGGTCCCTCTCAATGACACGGTATGTCACGTACCAGGGAAGCCCAGATGCATGACGTGCAGCTCGCGATTGGACTACTCTAAGTCTGTTAAGCTGGCTTTTAGCAGCAGTTCACCACACTTGGACAGCGTAGGTCCAAGTTGGGGCTAAAATGGCTTTTATCAAAAGAGCCTTAGTTGCCATTTGAAGCTTTTTTGAATGAAAGAGCCAGTTGAGCTTTTTTAGTTTACCTAAACATTTAGGTTTTACTGCCGTAACGTGGGCTCTCCAAGGCAGTTTTCGATCCAGATGGACTCCAAGGAAGCAGTGGGATGTGACGCTGTTAAAAGCATTACCTTCAAAAGTAAGACCTGTGCAAGTTCCGTGCCGCAAAGAAAAAGTCACACACGCTGATTTAGAGCAGTTAATAGCTATATTCCATTTGGCAATCCATCGCTCAATTGCATGCAGCCATTCCTGGACCGCGTTGGAGGCAGTTTGAGTGATGAGTGAGACGCGAGCATAGCGGTGTCATCGGCGTAAGTGGCCAGGAGCAGCTGAGCCGGGGAGGCTTCATCGCTGTTGTTGACGGGTAATGGGATATCTGCGGTGTACAGAGTGTACAAGAATGGTTCAAGCACACTTCCCTGTGGAACGCCTGCATGTCTGCATCTGTTCCAGGCAGGACTGAGAATCTCGTACTGCAACGTCAAAGGTCCGATCAGTGATAAAGGATTTCAGGATGGCGTAATGGGGTGCAGGGAGGAGACCTTTCATCTTGTATAAAAGACCCTTATGCCACGCCCTATCAAACTCTTGTTTCACGTCTAAAAATACACCTACAGTGTATAGCTTATGCTCAAAGCCGTATGTCACCTGATTAAAGATGCGATTGATTTGTTCAGGGCAACCATGGGACTTTCTGCAGCCAAATTGGTGTTGTGGAACGAAGTCTACTACCTGTGGCAGTCCCATGAAACGAGCTAGCAAAATACGCTCAAAAACCTTTGAGAAGGTTGAAAGCAGGCTGATTGATAAAAAACAAAATAATCTGCTTATATCATTTACAAGACCAACCAAGGCTCCCGGGCCACCTAATCTCGAATATAACCGCTGTGCTAGTCTAAGCGGTAGCCCCAAAACCAAAAAAAAGACAATACAGTAAACTTTCTGAAGAGTACCTAGATCTACCAGTGCCCGGTAGCGGTAGAAAACCCGAAATTAATGAAAGTTTCCTCTAAAAATACTGACATGAAAATCGCCGACTTCTCATGCTTTGCCGTAGACCGCGCCTTCTACATAGTCAGTAAAGACATCATCAAAATCAACCCACTACAAGATGGTAACCTCCTGATGTTAGTAAAAAACAAGCAAATGGCAGACACATTCCTTAACACCAAAAAACTTCCAGGCATATGCGATAACAAATGCAGCCTCCACGACTCTCTAAACTTCGTAAAAGGTACCATCTACGCTCCATTCCTGATCAACATCCCCGAAGTGGAAATAGTTGCCGAACTGAAACTCCAAAATGTGCACTCTGTCTTAAAGTTCACCCAGCTAATCGACAGCACAGCTAAGGCCACGGGCGTTATACTTGTAACCTATGATCTCTACACCTTACCGATTAAATTGGACATCGCCTGGCACACTGTCAAAGTGCGGGAGTACTTCCCTAACCCAATGCGATGCAAAAACTGCCAATTATTAGGCCACAAAGCGAAACATTGCAAAAATCCCCCCATGTGCGTCACCTGTAATCTCACCCCACATACACCCGAGCTCTGCACCCGTAAGTACTGCGCCAACTGCAACGGCAACCACACCGCCTACTCTCCATCATGCCAAAAATACCAGCAGCACAGAGAAATGTTTTATGAGAGAAGCCAGAATAATAATAAAACAACAAATAACCAACAACGCAATCAACGCACCATCAACATTTGCAGCGATCGCTGCTAATCTATCAACATCGCCTCCCAAGGAAAATGCATCAACAACATCAACAGAAACACCAAAAAGCAATGACAAAAACTTTCTCCCACCGCTGCCCCCGTAGCCCCTGTCCCTCACCTTTATCAGCAGTTTTTACTGCTCTCCGCTCCAGCGCTCACAATGTTGAGCTGGTGCACTCACACCCAAATTTAACATCACCACGCACATCTTCTGCTGCTTTTTTAGCAGCACAAGAACACTCAACGAAAAGAAAATCAAACAAAAAAAATAGCTCAACACACACCGCAGTTATGTCTCGGATCTTACAAGCAATTCTGACAACTCAAAACAGTGAATGGATGATTCTTGATTTGTTATCAAGACTCTCTATGGTACTCATTTCTTTGCAAACATATAACATCCAATAAAACTCAATAAACATGTACTTAAACTTTTTACAATGGAATATAAACGGTATATTTAATAACCATAATAACTTGCACTGCTCTTAAGAGCCATTCCCCAGATGTTCTTTGTTTGCAAGAAACTAACCTACCACATAATTTTAATACATTTATTTGCCCTAAGGCATATGCCCTATATTTTTACAATCACCCCCATAACACATCGGCCAAACAAGGTGTAGGTGTACTCATTAAACGCACTATCCCACACTCCAACAAAATCAATAAAGCAAACATACTTTGCTCTACACTACAACTAAATCTAGATAACCCAATATACATTATAAACGCATATATTCCCCCCTCTGAAAACTTTTCAAGTCGTGTTTTATCAAACATAATAAGCCAAGTTGCCGATCCACTTAAGCTACTCGGTGATCTTAACTCCTGGAGCACCTTATGGGGATCTCATCAAGCAAGCTCCCGCGGCAAAAAATTAGCATGGGCAATCAGCGACCATAACCTAATAGTCTGAAAAGATGGCTCACCCACTCACCTTTCCACACATAATACTTTCACAAACGTCGACATCTCACTAATTTCGCCAATAATTTCCCATAGATGCTAGTGGTCAATTGCCAAAAACCTTCACGGTAGTGATCATTACCCAATTTTTCTAAAACTCTTTTATCAATTTAACCGTGACTCCACTCTCCCATTACCCAAGATTAAGACCGGTATCGCTAATTGGGAACTCTTCAAATACAAATGCATTGAAAACTCACAAAATTGGTCTGTTGGGGGCCTGAATCACAGAGACTTCCAACTTTTGGATGGGCTGTAACGACTCACATCGAAAAATTTCAGCCCCCATATCATCCTGCAGTTAGACGCTCAATCAAAGCTTTCCCATGTCGCCCACCGCTTGCATCCTAGCAGAATCCGGATTTCTTTCAATCTCGAATAGGCTTTTTAAAAATACAATGGATCTCATCCCGAAGCTGTTCACTACCAGCAATCGAATTCTTGCAAACGAAACAAAAAAGAAAATATAGGTGCCCATCCACCCTCCGGCGGTGTGCCGGGTACTGTATAGATCTTGGCTTGCCTATACCCAACAACAAACCCCTCAATATAGACCCACCTTGGTCACGCCTTCATCCTAACATCAACATGAAACTCTATGACGCATCCAAAAATTCCACATCAAGCTCCGTATACCATTCCCGGTTCTTAGAAGAAAAAGATCAGCTCGGCGAAAAACGCTGGCTATACACGTATAGCTCAAAAACTGTTGAATCTACCTCATTTGCCGTAGTTGACCGAAATAATAAATTGATCGCCGGAGGTCTGCTTCCATACTTCAACTCCATCTTTGCCACCGAGGCACTTGGCATATTTGGCGTGAATAATGCAGAAGCCTTCGTTATCTGTACGGACAGCCTATCAGCTTTGTTAGCTACCCCCAACCCGGACCACAGCGACCCAACAATCCGGGAAATTCAAAAACTTACCTCCAAAAACAACAAAAAAATCACGCTACTCTGGGCCCACAGCCACAAAGGAATCCCAGGAAACGAAAACGCCGATGAAGCTGCTAGCCAAATGTGTAATACACCCACATTCCGGTTTGAGCCAACGAATGCCAAGGACATAAAAAAGCTTATCACTACACACACAAATATAAAGGAATCTGAACAATGGGCTCGGTTCCATCACAGATACGCTGCAATCAATCCAACTTGCAGCAAATTCTCACTGCCTGTATCAGTTTAAAGGCGATCTGGTAGCGTATTCACTCGCCAACGGATTGGCCATACAAAACTAATCCCCACGTACACCTCCTGAAGGGAACCACCTGGCCTGCCTGCCCCCTCTGTGGGGAAAACTTGAATGTTGACCACCTACTCGACGCATGTTTGGCCCTTGATAGCATAAGGGCACATATTTTTAGTTCCCAGCTCCCCGCTTTCCTCCTAAAAGATCCTTCAGTAGCGAACATAAAGAAATTGCACAACTTTGTAAATGGAGCAAAACTTAAAATTTAGAGGATTAACATACTATTATTACTTTCAAATACAAACTTATATAAACTAGTTATAAAACACTTTATTGTACATATGTATTTAACCTCGAGTCGAAGGCCTAAGCAGCTAGCACTCACTAAGCTTATATTTAATATGAATTTAGTTTTAAACCTAATTTGTTAAAATAAAAATAAAAAAATTCCTTTACAAAACACAATAATAATATGAGAAAGTTTTAGAGCTAAAGCCATCAAATTTTATGCTCACATAGGTGACGACGACCCTCAACCAAATTAATAATACAACTTTGGATGCCACGCCCATCCATATTGCCCTAGCCGCCCCAAACCACCTCAACGCTTCGCTAAAAACGGTATTGCGTATATCTTCCAAAGTGTTTAAGCTAGAGTCACCAAACTTGGTAGGAAGATAACCGTTACTGACCCCCAAAAACCGCAACAAAGTTTTGGAGCCACGCCCCCCATTCCCCAGCCAACCTTCAATCTGAAATTAGAAATGCCTATATCTTCCATAGTTTTTGAGCTATAGCCACCAAATTCGGTGCAAAGATAGGTGATGATGACTCCCAAAAAAATTCATAAGAACTTTAGATGCCACACCCATCCATACTGCCCTAGCCGCCCCAAACTGCCCCAACGCTTCACTAAAAACGTGAATGCGTGTATCTTTCATAGTGTGTAAGCTTGAGTCACAAAAATTGTTAGCATAATAACAGTTAATGACCCCCAAAAAACTGCATCCAAGCTTTGGAGCCATGCCACCCCGTTCTCCAGGCCCCTGCGTTTTGAAATCAAAAACGCCTATATCTTCCACAGCTTTTGAGCTAGAGCCACCAAATTTGGTGCCAGGATTGCTGATGAAGAACCCAAAAAATTTGAATGCTGCCCCCCACCCATACCGCCCCAGCCCACCTTCCACCATATTCTACTAACTTTGAGCTACAGTCACCAAATTTGGTATGAGGATAGCAATTGACATCATACATACCCAGTTCGACTCTCGCTTTCGTTCAACATGGACGTGTTTCTAACTACCCTTAACAATTAACCACAGTAAAAACAAAAATAACCACAACAACACTTAACTTAACTCACCCACAACAAACAAAACCAAATCTAAGTAGATCCAGCACAGCCACCACATCGCTACTGGTGCAAAAGCACCCGATCACGATGAACGAGCCGCCGGACCGTAGAAGTCAACCAGCCAATGACCAAATCATGTTCGACAAAACAAAGCACCTCCAATCATCATCCATCGGACCCAAATACCTTGTTATGACACTTAAGGATAGCACTGATAACTTAACAAACGTATCACCCTTCCTAATAAAAAAAGTGATCGACAACGTTTGCTCCAGCGAGCTTGAAACCTGCAAAAAACTCCGAAATGGAACATTCCTATTAAAAAAAAAAAATTACAGCCAAGCAACAAAACTAATTCAACTATGCTCACTGAGCAAAGAAATACAAATTGAAATAACCGAACACAACTCTCTCAACTCCACGAAGGCAGTAATGTACTCCAATGACCTCAGAGGAATAGCAGAAGAAGAAATCCTAAGAGAACTCAGGCGACAAAATGTGAACGAGCTAAAGAAAATATTGAAAAAGCAAAACGCCAACATGATCGAAACTGGACTGATCATACTGACCTTCGCATCCCCTACACCACCCGAGACCATCAATATAGGATATTTTTTTTTGTTTCTAATTTCAATTTATTATATGTCAAAAGGAATCGTTCAGTATCTTCTGTACATAACCTAATGGGTAGCTTAAAAAGTAAAGTGGAATCGTATTATAATGCCTTAACAATAATAAAACTAGGTATTAAATAGGATTAGGATACCCTGCGAGTAGGGAGATCACTGGGATGGGTTCTCTTCAGACGTCGGAGTGAGATAGGTTCAGCGAGATCATTCGCCAAAGGATTTGGATGGGCCACAAGCCTGTCGGCTAATCGGCTGCTGTGGAAGTTGATTTGGTCCACAAATGACACAATTTTCAGGTCCCTCTCAATGACACGGTATGTCACGTACCAGGGAAGCCCAGATGCATGACGTGCAGCTCGCGATTAAACTACTCTAAGTCTGTTAAGCTGGCTTTTAGCAGCAGTTCACCACACTTGGACAGCGTAGGTCCAAGTTGGGGCTAAAATGGCTTTTATCAAAAGAGCCTTAGTTGCCATTTGAAGCTTTTTTGAATGAAAGAGCCAGTTGAGCTTTTTTAGTTTACCTAAACATTTAGGTTTTACTGCCGTAACGTGGGCTCTCCAAGTCAGTTTTCGATCCAGATGGACTCCAAGGAAGCAGTGGGATGTGACGCTGTTAAAAGCATTACCTTCAAAAGTAAGACCTGTGCAAGTTCCGTGCCGCAAAGAAAAAGTCACACACGCTGGTTTAGAGCAGTTAATGGCTATATTCCATTTGGCAATCCATCGCTCAATTGCATGCAGCCATTCCTGGACCGCGTTGGAGGCAGTTTGAGTGATGAGTGAGACGCGAGCATAGCGGTGTCATCGGCGTAAGTGGCCAGGAGCAGCTGAGCCGGGGAGGCTTCATCGCTGTTGTTGACGGGTAATGGGATATCTGCGGTGTACAGAGTGTACAAGAATGGTTCAAGCACACTTCCCTGTGGAACGCCTGCATGTCTGCATCTGTTCCAGGCAGGACTGAGAATCTCGTACTGCAACGTCAAGGGTCCGATCAGTGATAAAGGATTTCAGGATGGCGTAATGGGGTGCAGGGAGGAGACCTTTCATCTTGTATAAAAGACCCTTATGCCACGCCCTATCAAACTCTTGTTTCACGTCTAAAAATACACCTACAGTGTATAGCTTATGCTCAAAGCCGATATGTCACCTGATTAAAGATGCGATTGATTTGTTCAGGGCAACCATGGGACTTTCTGCAGCCAAATTGGTGTTGTGGAACGAAGTCTACTACCTGTGGCAGTCCCATGAAACGAGCTAGCAAAATACGCTCAAAAACCTTTGAGAAAGTTGAAAGCAGGCTGATTGATAAAAAACAAAATAATCTGCTTATATCATTTACAAGACCAACCAAGGCTCCCGGGCCACCTAATCTCGAAGATAACCGCTGTGCTAGTCTAAGCGGTAGCCCCAAAACCAGAAAAAAGACAATACAGTAAACTTTCTAAAGAGTACCTAGATCTACCAGTGCCCGTTCAACAAAACCCGAAATTAATGAAAGTTTCCACTAAAAATATTGACATGAAAATCGCCGACTTCTCATGCTTTGCCGTAGACCGCGCCTTCTACATGGTCAGTAAAGACATCATCAAAATCAACCCACTACAAGATGGTAACCTCCTGATGTTAGTAAAAAACAAGCAAACGGCAGACACAATGCAGCCTCCACGACTCTCTAAACTTCGTAAAAGGTACCATCTACGCTCCATACCTGATCAACATCCCCGAAGTGGAAATAGTTGCCGAACTGAAACTCCAAAATGTGCACTCTGTCTTAAAGTTCACCCAGCTAATCGACAGCACAGCTAAGGCCACGGGCGTTATACTTGTAACCTATGATCTCTACACCTTACCGATTAAATTGGACATCGTTTGGCACACTGTCAAAGTGCGGGAGTACTTCCCTAACCCAATGCTATGCAAAAACTGCCAATTATTAGGCCACAAAGCGAAACATTGCAAAAATCCCCCCATGTGCGTCACCTGCAATCTCACCCCACATACACCCGAGCTCTGCACCCGTAAGTACTGCACCAACTGCAACGGCAACCACACCGCCTACTCTCCATCATGCCAAAAATACCAGCAGCACAGAGAAATGTTTTATGAGAGAAGCCAGAATAATAATAAAACAACAAATAACCAACAACGCAATCAACGCACCATCAACATTTGCAGCGATCGCAACTAATCTATCAACATCGCCTCCCAAGGAAAATGCATCAACAACATCAACAGAAACACCAAAAAGCAATGACAAAAACTTTCTCCCACCGCTGCCCCCGTAGCCCCTGTCCCTCACCTTTATCAGCAGTTTTTACTGCTCTCCGCTCCAGCGCTCACAATGTTGAGCTGGTGCACTCACACCCAAATTTAACATCACCACGCACATCTTCTGCTGCTTTTTTAGCAGCACAAGAACACTCAACGAAAAGAAAATCAAACAAAAAAAATAGCTCAACACACACCGCAGTTATGTCTCGGATCTTACAAGCAATTCTGACAACTCAAAACAGTGAATGGATGATTCTTGATTTGTTATCAAGACTCTCTATGGTACTCATTTCTTTGCAAACATATAACATCCAATAAAACTCAATAAACATGTACTTAAACTTTTTACAATGGAATATAAACGGTATATTTAATAACCATAATGAACTTGCACTGCTCTTAAGAGCCATTCCCCAGATGTTCTTTGTTTGCAAGAAACTAACCTACCACATAATTTTAATACATTTATTTGCCCTAAGGCATATGCCGGATATTTTTACAATTACCCCCATAACACATCGGCCAAACAAGGTGTAGGTGTACTCATTAAACGCACTATCCCACACTCCAACAAAATCAATAAAGCAAACATACTTTGCTCTACACTACAACTAAATCTAGATAACCCAATATACATTATAAGCGCATATATTCCCCCCTCTGAAAACTTTTCAAGTCGTGTTTTATCAAACATAATAAGCCAAGTTGCCGATCCACTTAAGCTACTCGGTGATCTTAACTCCTGGAGCACCTTATGGGGATCTCATCAAGCAAGCTCCCGCGGCAAAAAATTAGCATGGGCTATCAGCGACCATAACCTAATAGTCTGAAAAGATGGCTCACCCACTCACCTTTCCAGACATAATACTTTCACAAACGTCGACATCTCACTAATTTCGCCAATAATTTCCCATAGATGCGAGTGGTCAATTGCCAAAAACCTTCACGGTAGTGATCATTACCCAATTTTTCTAAAACTCTTTTATCAATTTAACCGTGACTCCATTCTCCCATTACCCAAGATTAAGACCGGTATCGCTAATTGGGAACTCTTCAAATACAAATGCATTGAAAACTCACAAAATTGGTCTGTTGGGGGCATGAATCACCAAGTTGCCAAAATAACGAAAGTCATTAGAGCTGCAGCCAACTGCAGCATACCTCATACAATCGTATATTACATAAGGCAAAGATCTCGTAGTGGAACCCTCACCTTCAGGAACTTATGGACACAAAGCAGCGTTTTTTTCATCAGTATAAAACAGAAATGTCTTTAAATAACTTGATAAAATACAGGAAAGCAAATGCTCTGTTTAAAAAATCAGCGCTGTCAGTCAAGCGGACCAGTCTAGAAAACTTTACATGGAGAATTTCCCCACAATCGCCATCAAAAAAATTCTGGAAGGACGTGAAACGCCTACCTGGTGTCCAACCGACCCCTTAATTTTCATGAAGTCTGCCTCCAGTATTGTATCCCACTCCCGAGAAATCGTTGAGGAATTTGCCCAATCATGGTCAAACCACTACCCCGACGCTAACTTCTCAGATGAATACATACAACAAACAATTTGCTATCTTAAATTAAATACGGACTTCCAACTTTTGGATGGGCTGTTACGACTCACATCAAAAAATTTCAGCCCCCATATCATCCTGCAGTTAGACGCTCAATCAAAGCTTTCCCATGTCGCCCACCGCTTGCATCCTAGCAGAATCCGGATTTCCTTCAATCTCGAATAGGCCTTTTAAAAATACAATGGATCTCATCCCGAAGCTGTTCACTACCAGCAATCGAATTCTTGCAAACGAAACAAAAAAGAAAATATAGGTGCCCATCCACCCTCCGGCGGTGTGCCGGGTACTGTATAGAACTTGGCTTGCCTATACCCAACAACAAACCCCTCAATATAGACCCACCTTGGTCACGCCTTCATCCTAACATCAACATGAAACTCTATGACGCATCCAAAAATTCCACATCAAGCTCCGTATACCATTCCCGGTTCTTAGAAGAAAAAGATCAGCTCGGCGAAAAACGCTGGCTATACACGTATAGCTCAAAAACTGTTGAATCTACCTCATTTGCCGTAGTTGACCGAAATAATAAATTGATCACCGGAGGTCTGCTTCCATACTTCAACTCCATCTTTGCCACCGAGGCACTTGGCATATTAAAAGCCTGCCAATTTGGCGTGAATAATGCAGAAGCCTTCGTTATCTGTACGGACAGCCTATCAGCTTTGTTAGCTACCCCCAACCCGGACCACAGCGACCCAACAATCCGGGAAATTCAAAAACTTACCTCCAAAAACAACAAAAAAATCACGCTACTCTGGGCCCACAGCCACAAAGGAATCCCAGGAAACGAAAACGCCGATGAAGCTGCTAGCCAAATGTGTAATACACCCACATTCCGGTTTGAGCCAACGAATACCAAGGACATAAAAAAGCTTATCACGACACACACAAATATAAAGGAATCTGAACAATGGGCTCGGTTCCATCACAGATACGCTGCAATCAATCCAACTTGCAGCAAATTCTCACTGCCTGTATCAGTTTAAAGGCGATCTGGTAGCGTATTCACTCGCCAACGGATTGGCCATACAAAACTAATCCCCACGTACACCTCCTGAAGGGAACCACCTGGCCTGCCTGCCCCCTCTGTGGGGAAAACTTGAATGTTGACCACCTACTCGACGCATGTTTGGCCCTTGATAGCATAAGGGCACATATTTTTAGTTCCCAGCTCCCCGCTTTCCTCCTAAAAGATCCTTCAGTAGCGAACATAAAGAAATTGCACAACTTTGTAAATGGAGCAAAACTTAAAATTTAGAGGATTAACATACTATTATTACTTTCAAATACAAACTTATATAAACTAGTTATAAAATACTTTATTGTACATATGTATTTAACCTCGAGTCGAAGGCCTAAGCAGCTAGCACTCACTAAGCTTATATTTAATATGAATTTAGTTTTAAACCTAATTTGTTAAAATAAAAATAAAAAAATTCCTTTACAAAACACAATAATAATATGAGAAAGTTTTAGAGCTAAAGCCATCAAATTTTATGCTCACATAGGTGACGACGACCCTCAACCAAATTAATAATAAAACTTTGGATGCCACGCCTATCCATATTGCCCTAGCCGCCCCAAACCACCTCAACGCTTCGCTAAAAACGGTATTGCGTATATCTTCCAAAGTGTTTAAGCTAGAGTCACCAAACTTGGTAGGAAGATAACTGTTACTGACCCCCAAAAACCGCAACAAAGTTTTGGAGCCACGCCCCCCATTCCCCAGCCAACCTTCAATCTGAAATTAGAAATGCCTATATCTTCCATAGTTTTTGAGCTATAGCCACCAAATTCGGTGCAAAGATAGGTGATGATGACTCCCAAAAAAATTCATAAGAACTTTAGATGCCACACCCATCCATACTGCCCTAGCCGCCCCAAACTGCCCCAACGCTTCACTAAAAACGTGAATGCGTGTATCTTTCATAGTGTGTAAGCTTGAGTCACAAAAATTGTTAGCATGATAACAGTTAATGACCCCCAAAAAACTGCATCCAAGCTTTGGAGCCATGCCACCCCGTTCTCCAGGCCCCTGCGTTTTGAAATCAAAAACGCCCCCACCCATACCGCCCCAGCCCACCTTCCACCATATTCTACTAACTTTGAGCTACAGTCACCAAATTTGGTATAAGGATAGCAATTGACATCATACATACCCAGTTCGACTCTCGCTTTCGTTCAACATGGACGTGTTTCTAACTACCCTTAACAATTAACCACAGTAAAAACAAAAATAACCACAACAACACTTAACTTAACTCACCCACAACAAACAAAACCAAATCTAAGTAGATCCAGCACAGCCACCACATCGCTACTGGTGCAAAAGCACCCGATCACGATGAACGAGCCGCCGGACCGTAGAAGTCAACCAGCCAATGACCAAATCATGTTCGACAAAACAAAGCACCTTCAATCATCATCCATCGGACCCAAATACCTTGTTATGACACGTAAGGATAGCACTGATAACTTAACAAACGTATCACCCTTCCTAATAAAAAAAGTGATCGACAACGTTTGCTCCAGCGAGCTTGAAACCTGCAAAAAACTCCGAAATGGAACATCCCTATTAAAAAAAAAAAATTACAGCCAAGCAACAAAACTAATTCAACTATGCTCACTGAGCAAAGAAATACAAATTGAAATAACCGAACACAACTCTCTCAACTCCACGAAGGCAGTAATGTACTCCAATGACCTCAGAGGAATAGCAGAAGAAGAAATCCTAAGAGAACTCAGGCGACAAAATGTGAACGAGCTAAAGAAAATATTGAAAAAGCAAAACGCCAACATGATCGAAACTGGACTGATCATACTGACCTTCGCATCCCCTACACCACCCGAGACCATCAATATAGGATATTTTTTTTTGTTTCTAATTTCAATTTATTATATGTCAAAAGGAATCGTTCAGTATCTTCTGTACATAACCTAATGGGTAGCTTAAAAAGTAAAGTGGAATCGTATTATAATGCCTTAACAATAATAAAACTAGGTATTAAATAGGATTAGGATACCCTGCGAGTAGGGAGATCACTGGGATGGGTTCTCTTCAGACGTCGGAGTGAGATAGGTTCAGCGAGATCATTCGCCAAAGGATTTGGATGGGCCACAAGCCTGTCGGCTAATCGGCTGCTGTGGAAGTTGGTTTGGTCCACAAATGACACAATTTTCAGGTCCCTCTCAATGACACGGTATGTCACGTACCAGGGAAGCCCAGATGCATGACGTGCAGCTCGCGATTAAACTACTCTAAGTCTGTTAAGCTGGCTTTTAGCAGCAGTTCACCACACTTGGACAGCGTAGGTCCAAGTTGGGGCTAAAATGGCTTTTATCAAAAGAGCCTTAGTTGCCATTTGAAGCTTTTTTGAATGAAAGAGCCAGTTGAGCTTTTTTAGTTTACCTAAACATTTAGGTTTTACTGCCGTAACGTGGGCTCTCCAAGTCAGTTTTCGATCCAGATGGACTCCAAGGAAGCAGTGGGATGTGACGCTGTTAAAAGCATTACCTTCAAAAGTAAGACCTGTGCAAGTTCCGTGCCGCAAAGAAAAAGTCACACACGCTGATTTAGAGCAGTTAATGGCTATATTCCATTTGGCAATCCATCGCTCAATTGCATGCAGCCATTCCTGGACCGCGTTGGAGGCAGTTTGCAGTGATGAGTGAGACGCGAGCATAGCGGTGTCATCGGCGTAAGTGGCCAGGAGCAGCTGAGCCGGGGAGGCTTCATCGCTGTTGTTGACGGGTAATGGGATATCTGCGGTGTACAGAGTGTACAAGAATGGTTCAAGCACACTTCCCTGTGGAACGCCTGCATGTCTGCATCTGTTCCAGGCAGGACTGAGAATCTCGTACTGCAACGTCAAAGGTCCGATCAGTGATAAAGGATTTCAGGATGGCGTAATGGGGTGCAGGGAGGAGACCTTTCATCTTGTATAAAAGACCCTTATGCCACGCCCTATCAAACTCTTGTTTCACGTCTAAAAATACACCTACAGTGTATAGCTTATGCTCAAAGCCGTATGTCACCTGATTAAAGATGCGATTGATTTGTTCAGGGCAACCATGGGACTTTCTGCAGCCAAATTGGTGTTGTGGAACGAAGTCTACTACCTGTGGCAGTCCCATGAAACGAGCTAGCAAAATACGCTCAAAAACCTTTGAGAAGGTTGAAAGCAGGCTGATTGATAAAAAACAAAATAATCTGCTTATATCATTTACAAGACCAACCAAGGCTCCCGGGCCACCTAATCTCGAAGATAACCGCTGTGCTAGTCTAAGCGGTAGCCCCAAAACCAGAAAAAAAGACAATACAGTAAACTTTCTGAAGAGTACCTAGATCTACCAGTGCCCGGTAGCGGTAGAAAACCCGAAATTAATGAAAGTTTCCTCTAAAAATACTGACATGAAAATCGCCGACTTCTCATGCTTTGCCGTAGACCGCGCCTTCTACATGGTCAGTAAAGACATCATCAAAATCAACCCACTACAAGATGGTAACCTCCTGATGTTAGTAAAAAACAAGCAAACGGCAGACACAATGCAGCCTCCACGACTCTCTAAACTTCGTAAAAGGTACCATCTACGCTCCATACCTGATCAACATCCCCGAAGTGGAAATAGTTGCCGAACTGAAACTCCAAAATGTGCACTCTGTCTTTAAGTTCACCCAGCTAATCGACAGCACAGCTAAGGCCACGGGCGTTATACTTGTAACCTATGATCTCTACACCTTACCGATTTAATTGGACATCGCCTGGCACACTGTCAAAGTGCGGGAGTACTTCCCTAACCCAATGCTATGCAAAAACTGCCAATTATTAGGCCACAAAGCGAAACATTGCAAAAATCCCCCCATGTGCGTCACCTGCAATCTCACCCCACATACACCCGAGCTCTGCACCCGTAAGTACTGCACCAACTGCAACGGCAACCACACCGCCTACTCTCCATCATGCCAAAAATACCAGCAGCACAGAGAAATGTTTTATGAGAGAAGCCAGAATAATAATAAAACAACAAATAACCAACAACGCAATCAACGCACCATCAACATTTGCAGCGATCGCAACTAATCTATCAACATCGCCTCCCAAGGAAAATGCATTAACAACATCAACAGAAACACCAAAAAGCAATGACAAAAACTTTCTCCCACCGCTGCCCCCGTAGCCCCTGTCCCTCACCTTTATCAGCAGTTTTTACTGCTCTCCGCTCCAGCGCTCACAATGTTGAGCTGGTGCACTCACACCCAAATTTAACATCACCACGCACATCTTCTGCTGCTTTTTTAGCAGCACAAGAACACTCAACGAAAAGAAAATCAAACAAAAAAAATAGCTCAACACACACCGCAGTTATGTCTCGGATCTTACAAGCAATTCTGACAACTCAAAACAGTGAATGGATGATTCTTGATTTGTTATCAAGACTCTCTATGGTACTC
Organism: Scaptomyza polygonia; assembly: GCA_035044585.1. NCBI lineage: Eukaryota > Metazoa > Arthropoda > Insecta > Diptera > Drosophilidae > Scaptomyza > Scaptomyza polygonia. Next base: position 133,838 of record JAWNNU010002178.1, read on the forward strand.
ATTTCTTTGCAAACATATAACATCCAATAAAACTCAATAAACATGTACTTAAACTTTTTACAATGGAATATAAACGGTATATTTAATAACCATAATAACTTGCACTGCTCTTAAGAGCCATTCCCCAGATGTTCTTTGTTTGCAAGAAACTAACCTACCACATAATTTTAATACATTTATTTGCCCTAAGGCATATGCCGGATATTTTTACAATCACCCCCATAACACATCGGCCAAACAAGGTGTAGGTAAATAAACGCACTATCCCACACTCCAACAAAATCAATAAAGCAAACATACTTTGCTCTACACTACAACTAAATCTATATAACCCAATATACATTATAAGCGCATATATTCCCCCCTCTGAAAACTTTTCAAGTCGTGTTTTATCAAACATAATAAGCCAAGTTGCCGATCCACTTAAGCTACTCGCTGATCTTAACTCCTGGAGCACCTTATGGGGATCTCATCAAGCAAGCTCCCGCGGCAAAAAATTAGCATGGGCAATCAGCGACCATAACCTAATAGTCTGAAAAGATGGCTCACCCACTCACCTTTCCACACATAATACTTTCACAAACGTCGACATCTCACTAATTTCGCCAATAATTTCCCATAGATGCGAGTGGTCAATTGCCAAAAACCTTCACGGTAGTGATCATTACCCAATTTTTCTAAAACTCTTTTATCAATTTAACCGTGACTCCACTCTCCCATTACCCAAGATTAAGACCGGTATCGCTAATTGGGAACTCTTCAAATACAAATGCATTGAAAACTCACAAAATTGGTCTGTTGGGGGCCTGAATCACAGAGACTTCCAACTTTTGGATGGGCTGTAACGACTCACATCAAAAAATTTCAGCCCCCATATCATCCTGCAGTTAGACGCTCAATCAAAGCTTTCCCATGTCGCCCACCGCTTGCATCCTAGCAGAATCCGGATTTCTTTCAATCTCGAATAGGCTTTTTAAAAATACAATGGATCTCATCCCGAAGCTGTTCACTACCAGCAATCGAATTCTTGCAAACGAAACAAAAAAGAAAATATAGGTGCCCATCCACCCTCCGGCGGTGTGCCGGGTACTGTATAGAACTTGGCTTGCCTATACCCAACAACAAACCCCTCAATATAGACCCACCTTGGTCACGCCTTCATCCTAACATGAACATGAAACTCTATGACGCATCCAAAAATTCCACATCAAGCTCCGTATACCATTCCCGGTTCTTAGAAGAAAAAGATCAGGTCGGCGAAAAACGCTGGCTATACACGTATAGCTCAAAAACTGTTGAATCTACCTCATTTGCCGTAGTTGACCGAAATAATAAATTGATCACCGGAGGTCTGCTTCCATACTTCAACTCCATCTTTGCCACCGAGGCACTTGGCATATTAAAAGCCTGCCAATTTGGCGTGAATAATGCAGAAGCCTTCGTTATCTGTACGGACAGCCTATCAGCTTTGTTAGCTACCCCCAACCCGGACCACAGCGACCCAACAATCCGAGAAATTCAAAAACTTACCTCCAAAAACAACAAAAAAATCACGCTACTCTGGGCCCACAGCCACAAAGGAATCCCAGGAAACGAAAACGCCGATGAAGCTGCTAGCCAAATGTGTAATACACCCACATTCCGGTTTGAGCCAACGAATGCCAAGGACATAAAAAAGCTTATCACGACACACACAAATATAAAGGAATCTGAACAATGGGCTCGGTTCCATCACAGATACGCTGCAATCAATCCAACTTGCAGCAAATTCTCACTGCCTGTATCAGTTTAAAGGCGATCTGGTAGCGTATTCACTCGCCAACGGATTGGCCATACAAAACTAATCCCCACGTACACCTCCTGAAGGGAACCACCTGGCCTGCCTGCCCCCTCTGTGGGGAAAACTTGAATGTTGACCACCTACTCGACGCATGTTTGGCCCTTGATAGCATAAGGGCACATATTTTTAGTTCCCAGCTCCCCGCTTTCCTCCTAAAAGATCCTTCAGTAGCGAACATAAAGAAATTGCACAACTTTGTAAATGGAGCAAAACTTAAAATTTAGAGGATTAACATACTATTATTACTTTCAAATACAAACTTATATAAACTAGTTATAAAACACTTTATTGTACATATGTATTTAACCTCGAGTCGAAGGCCTAAGCAGCTAGCACTCACTAAGCTTATATTTAATATGAATTTAGTTTTAAACCTAATTTGTTAAAATAAAAATAAAAAAATTCCTTTACAAAACACAATAATAATAAGAGAAAGAAAATAATTAAAAAAAATCAAAAGTAAATAAAAGAAATTTTAAAATAGTGCATTTATGTTTAAATAAGAGAGCAAAGAAAAACTAAACTTAACAGCAAAATAAAAGAGAATAGGTGATCAAAATTCAGTCTCACATACATGTTAATCGGCAAACAACATGAATATGAAATTATAATTATTTCCAATTAATTTTACAGTCCCAAAAACAAAACAAAATAGGAACAAAAAAATAAAACAAGTAGAATCGTTGCAGTCGGACGCACCCGTCTGCGGTATACTCGATACCAGTAGTAAAACAGATTAAAAGAGAGCTGATTGCAATGCAAGTTAAGAGAATATGGTGGATGGAAGGCTGGTGGATGGTCGTGGGGGGGGGGGGGGAGGGGGGTTGCATGGAATCAAAATTATAGCTGAAGACCTGTGTATGATGTGAATTGCTATCCTCATACCAAATTTGGTAACTCTAGCTCAAAAATAGTAACATTTGGGGGAAAGGTGGCTGAGGGTGGTAAGGGGGCGCGTGGCATCCAAACTTTTGCTGCAGATCTATTTATGATGATAATTGCTATCCTCATACCAAATTTCGTGACTCTAGCTCAAAGTTAGTAGAATATAATGAAAGGGGGGCTGGGGGCTGGTATGGGGGGCGTGGCGTCCAAAGTTTTGCTGCAGATCTATTTATGATGTTAATTGTTATCCTCATACCAAATTTGGTGACTCTAGCTTAAAGTTAGTAGAATATGGTGGAAGGGGGGCTGGGGGCTGTATGGGTGGGTGGCGCCATCCACATTTTTTTGGGTTTCTTCATCACCTATCTTGGGACCAAATTTGGCGGCTCTAGCTCAAACAATGTGGAAAATATAGGCGTTTTTGATTTCAAAATGCAGGGGGCTCGGAACGGGAGGCTGTAGCTCCAAAACTTTCATGCAGTTTTTTGCGGATCGTTAATAGCTATCTCTCTACCAAATTTGATGACTCTAGCTTAAACGCTTTGGAAAAAAAACGCATTCCCGTTTTTAGTGAAGCATTGGGGCGGTTTGGGGCAGCTTGGGCTGTATGGATTGGCGTGGCATCCAAAGTTTTTATGCATTTTTTTGGGGGCTATAATCACCTATTTTGGCACAAAATTTGGTGGCTCTAACTCAAAAACAGTAAAAGAAAAAAGCATTTCTGTTTTTAAGGGGGCTGGGGGCGGAATGGGTAGGTAGGGCTCCAAAACTTTGATGCAGTTTTTGGGAGGTCATTACCAGTTATCTACCTACCAAATTTGGTGACACTAGCTCAAACACTATAGAAGATACACGCAGTACCGTTTTTAGCAAAGCGTTGGGGTGGTTGAGGGCGGATAGGGCAGTATAGATGGGCGTGGCATCTAAAAATTTTATGAATTTGGTTGGGGTTCGTCAACACTTATCTTGGCCTCAAATTTGATGGCTCTAGCTCAAAAACTTTAGAAGATATGGTAATTTTTAGTGTTAAACTAAGTAGGAGCTGGGGGCGGAATGGGTAGGCGTGGCTCCAAAATTTTTGATGCAGTTTTTTGGGGATTGATAGTAGCTATTTTTCCCCAAAATTTGGTAGTTTTAGCTGTAAGGGCTTGCGAAATAGCTGGATCTATCGATTTTGCGTTATCGAGTTTATCGATTTGCCAGCCCCCTAGTTTTCGTAGAACTCCAATCTTTAATTTACTATGCCATTGATAAAGACATTTGCAAAGTTTCAAGTCTCTAGCCTTACCTTCGGTAAAGTATAAAAAAAAAAAACAGACAGCATGGCCTTCAACATCGCTTCTCGATATTGGTGTGTGCTAATTTAATTTAATTAATAATAATTAATAATCTTTTTATTCTTGTTTCTTACTCGCATTTTTGAAACCTATTTATTGACACCCTTTTTTATGACACTTTTAATTGTACTAGGTTTGAAGGATATGGGAGTGACATTCCTAAACGACATTAAAATTATCAACAGTATCTGTGAAATTCAGTATTTGCAGAAGCAGATTTGGTTATTTATATATTTAATGTCTGAGTCAAGTGGGCATCTGTGTGCACGTGCGTTGCCTTATAGCCCCCTACAAGCAAGGCACACAATGCATTGTGTTTATCAAGAGCAACAACAACATCAAACATAAACTTCGTGAAGGGTTATGGGACAAATTTTAGTGAACCTCCGAATATTAGTATAATAGGACACGCCCCCTTATGTAATTCTATACACGAGCGTCTATGAAACGCATCTTATACGTTTAGGCTTATTTTTTTAGTTTAATATCTTTTTTGAAGCTTATTGCATTCTGTTGAAGTATAACGCAAACACATAAACCGAATATTAAGGTTAAAGCCGCATACTTATAACCGGTAGACCACACAGGTCACACTCTATCGTTTCGTTAAGGCTTTATTAATAGCTTTATCAAATCGAATATCTATGAAAGCTTTTATGAGTATCACTTTTTAAAAAGATTGACGTTCGTTTGACTGGTATTAAATTAAAAAATTCTGATATTATATAAATATTATAATCGTTTCTTGAAACTCTTTTTGAATACATATTATATTCTATTTTATCTCATTAATACTTGTTTTTAGATTATTCCTTAAATTTTTAGATCCTCTTTTAGGCTGAATTAATAATCTTTTGTTTAACTTTTACATTCCAGAATAAGACAATACTTGATTAGATTATACTTGACGCATAATGTCCATCTGCACACTATGAGAGTTCCTTCAAAGTTCATGTGGTTTAATGACACTGTTTATACTTTAAGATATTCGTTAAACATTTTGTTATACTTGGCTATAATTGTTTCGTCAAACTCATTTACCAAATCATCTTCTCAAATATGGAAAATGAATACACAGCTGGCTTAAATCATTAAAAATTTTTAAGCTGCTGAATTAATGTTTTACTATTCTGTTTCCCAGTGTGTTATTTACGAAAAAAAGGTATTAAGAATGTGTTTTTTATTCAATGTCCGGTAAGAGTAACTATCCCAAGTTTAGTCAAAATTGAGTTTCTCAATGTTCGTTTAGCGCTGAACGAGCGATAAACTTAACTGACGCCTCAGTGCCGGCTAACATTTATGATTCGTTAAAGTGCCTATATAAATATCGCTAAAACCATCGTAAGGCAAACACCAGACTCAAGCCGACACTTGGATTTTATGTATTTTATTATTATCCAAAATATTTTTATTTGACTCCACAAGAACCTCAACTGCATCCTCCACAAAATTCGAAATGTTTTTCTTACGTTGCCGTTTATATTTTTCAGCCGGGCTCAATAAAATTAATGTTTTAAGCATTTGTTTCGAATTTGGCAGTCACAAAACAAAAAAACCATACCAAACGGCTGATTTCGTCGTAATGGGTTGGCAGCACCATTAGAGCGATATTATCTGAACGAATAAGGTTAACTTTGCATTGACAAAACCAAACTGATTTAACACGAGCATTAAAGTTATGCCGAGATTAACTAATTGGCACTTTAACTGGACATTGACTTAAAAAATTCTTATTTAAGGTATCTTTTTGTTGTTGTCTGATACCTTATTTTAACTTTTGTTATGTTTAATTGTTTTCTTTAAATTAGTATTCTTCTGACTTTTAAATCTTTCATGTTATGTTCTAAGCTAACTTGACTAGGTTTTACGTTTAACGAGATAGATTGTATTATTGTCTATTAAATGCCATTTCCTCTCTATAACTGATTGCTTTAGTATATTTTAATTGTCAACCTACATACCTTTTCCACAGAAGGTTCAGTGATTTATCAATGTTTCATTCAACTGCTTTTATGTTAAACATAACACTTTTTAATGATTAGACTCGATTTCGATATTTTCCAATTCAGTGCTAAAACTAAGAATATTTCGTAATTAATTTACATTACTTTGTAAAGAAGTGATCTAAGGTTGGGGTAAACGCTGTCCGTTCCAGAGTCATTTTACAAATAAAATTTATAAAATACCGAGACTCAGAAAGCATCTCGACAATCCCTGTCAGGTAAAACTACGCACATCGAGAAACGCTCGAGATGTGCCCAGACACTGAGGCGGTAGAACACCCACAAGATTCACTAAAACGCGCACAGAAACCCTCGGAACGCGCGCTGCTGAACCTTGTGGTGCCCGAGCGATGCCGGATAACCACAAAAAGTGCAGAGAAACGCTGGGAACACGCGCTAAACTAAAAAGAGTGGCAAAAGCCCGGCCAAGACTCACCAAAACGCACAGAGAACCCTCGGAATGCGCTTTGTCAATTCTTGCGAATGTGCGGGCCACGCCAGTCAGCTACAGACGCTTGAAGAGAACACTCGGAACACGTGTTCGAGCAGGACGGCACGCTGCTGCTTAGAAACAGGGTGGGGGAAAAATCACTTGTACACGCCCTCAAATCAAAATGCACTGAGTTTTTCTACTTATGCTGCCTACCACACCGCAAATCAAAAAAACTTACTCCCGCCCATTTAAAACCCCGCAGACCTAAGGTCAGCTTACCCCTGTCCCATTGACAGTTGTGCTTAAAGTTTTGTCTAATGCAAGCTTTTCTTTTAATGTCAAAAAGTGTGTTTTTCTTCGTACAGGAATAGAATATCTGGGATTCTTTTTTTAAAATGGTGAAATAAAACCCAACCCTAGGAAGATACAAGCCTTGACAGCATTAAGTCAACCGACAACGGTAACTCAGCTGAGGCAATTCATAGGTTTGGCATCCTATTTTAGACAATTCGTCCGACGGTTTTTAGAAGAGATGAAGCCATTTTATCAGTTAGCCTCAAAGATGACTGAATTTGTGTGGAACGCTGAGTAGTAGCAAATTCGACAAAAAATTATTAATGTACTGACAAATGAACCTGTTTTAATAATTTTTGATAGAGGGTAAGCGTAGAGTCGTCGAGTATTATAGTAAATGTACCACCAAAGCAGAGTCTGAGTATCATTCGTACGAAAAGGAAAAGTTAGCCGTGTAAAATGCCATGAAATACTTCAGGCATTATTTAAATGGGAGAAAGTTCGTCGTGCATATAGAGCTTAATTCATTGAAAGCAAGTCGTACCAAAACAGAATTAACGCCAAGAGTGCATCGATGGTGGGCGTTTATGCAATCGTTTGATTTTTATGTGGAGTATCGCAAAGGAAGTCAGATGGCTCACGTAGATTGTTTATCACGAATCCCAGTCCAGATCGAATTAGCAAATTACATACAAAAAGTAACTGAGGTACGAATTGATATCGGATAACTGGTTGATTTCAACAACAATGCGATCAAAGTATATTAGCAATTATAGCAGATTTGAATAGTAATGATATGCAAAGTAATCAGTCAAAAACTTAGGAGATAAGAAGTGGTTTACTTTATCGTAAAAGACAAAGAAATGACAAGACTCGATGTTTGCCTGTCATTTGGAGAACATTTAGATGTTCTGTAATTAACAATGTACATGAAGCTTTAATGCATATGGGGTGACAGGAAACGTTAGATAATAATATTGGTTTGAGAATATGGCAAATTACGTAAATAGTTTGTTGAATGTTGTGTGACATGCAAATTATCTAAGCCCATGTCGGGTATGGTACAGGTAGAACTGCATCCCATACCAAAAATATAAATTCCATGGCATACAATTCATATTGATATAAGCGGAAAGCTTAGTGGTTAAAATTATGAGAAAGAGTACGTTATTGTACAGATAGATGCCTTCACGAAATATGTTTATTTGTATCACACCTTGAATTTAGATGCGTTGAGCTGCATTAAGGCAGTGATGTCAGCAATATCGCTCTTTGGGGTACCCACTCGAATTATGGCAGATCAATGAAGAAGCTTTGCAAGTAACGATTTTCATACATTTTGTTTAAAAAAAAAAAGTAGAATTAAATTTAGTTGCTTCAGGTGCTAGTAGAGCTAATGGGCAAGTGGAACCTGTCATGTTCACAATGAAAAGTATGTTGACGGCAATAGAAGCTTGTGAGCGTTCGTGGCAGGATGCACTAGAGGAATTTCAATTGGCTATGAACTGTACTGCCAATCGAGTCACTTAGTTTAGTGCTCTAGAGTTGCTGATAGGAAAAGAGGCTAGGCCATTAGGCATTTTATCTACTGGCGAAGAAGCGCAAGTCGATTTTAAAGAATCACGAGCAATGACGAAAATTAATGTGGATAAGGAGGTACAGTATAATAAGAGTAGATTCGATCAAAATAAAGCTTAAGTTATAAAACATAAGATTGGTGATCATGTCTTACTACAGAGCAAAGAACGGCATGAGAGGAAGCTGTATCCCAAGTTTAAGGGACCATTTGTTGTTGAGTTGCTTGATGGTGACCGTTATATATTGAAATCTTTGACAAGTAAGCGAACTTACAAGTATCCGCACGAATGTGTGCGAAGTTTACCAGATAGACGAATGGTGGCTGAGATGTATGGAAAGCTTGACGACGCACAGTGGCGCTTTTTCTGATTTTAGTTCTACGATTTTTTTGTGCCTTTTTATGAGAAAGCAAAGTTGAAATTTGTGGAAAAATAAATTTTTTTTAACGAAAAAAAAAATAATTTTTTAAAACTTTTGTTATATTATGTTATTTTTTGAAAGGTTTTTAAAATGTTAAGCTAACGTTACAATTATTCAAAATAAATATTTTAATAATTTTTTAAATATTGCTCACACATCATCGCCACATCTAAAAGACTAATCATTTCTGAACTATAATTATTTTCCAAGTCTTTTCGTGACTTTACATGCCGCAGTGATGAAATAAGTGGATCGGAAGATGCTGCTAACATGTTGAAAAGGTCCTCATGTTGTCTCATCCTTGATGCTTTGAAAGTGTTTAGCGATCTGTATTTTTGTTCTCTCCCGAAGTGTTTCCATTTTTTGAGTTTCCTTAAACGTATTTGGGGCATTCTACTTTAAGTTCAACATGTTTGAATAACGCATCCCGTATTCGCTTCTTTCTGATCTTTTCCTTATCTTTGTTTGATGTGTTTTGATCAAGTGATCCTCCTTTTGTGGAAGCGTATACGCTAATTTTCACAAGAACTCCATAAGTCTTATTCTTGCGTGCAATGGAGAGATCCCAAATTCATAATTCTTTTCACAC